>NQII01003571.1:131194-255136 GCA_002778355.1 Clitarchus hookeri
CTGAGGTCGACGTCGTGATGCATTCTCGATCCTCGACTGACTCCGACTGACTGACTGACTGCTCGATCCGCGACTGACTGACTCGACGTCTCTCCACTGACTGCCCTGTTGCTCCCCCCTTCACGTGGTTTTGTAGCGTCCATCACTATATTCAACTTCCCCCATTTCCGCATGTGGTCCGGGGGTTGTCCGGGGTGCTTGTCGTCCCTCCCGGGTCATAAAACACGTGGCCGCTGCTCGTGTGGTCCGCAGTCGGCGTGGCATCATCCCTTGGTTCTGGCCTAGAAGTTTATTGTCCGGTTCTGCACGCACGTCCGCTAAAAGCTCTCATGGTTTATTGCGGTATAAGCCCGGGACAGGCGCAGCTGGTGGTGGGATCTCGGTGTCCCTTGGGCAGCTGCAAAATGCGGCTGTGGCCGCGCCCTGGTGCTTTCCGTTGTCTCCGGATGTCGTCTGCACATGCAGGAACAGTTGCACGTGCCGAAACCTTTGGTAGCGTGACTTAGCAGATGCGAGGCTCCTGGCGTCCCTCTTCCGGCACGTCCACAAAACCCTTAATCCTTATTGCGGTCGTCCGGCTGCGAGCTCCGCCAGAGCGTGTGTTCTGACGAATAAAATATAGGGACGCAGAATGCGTCAGAGTAACCATCATTATGGGCCTCTTTATTATAAAGACGATCACTATGGCTGTCTTTACGCCCCAGGCAGTATTAGTTCATCAGTTTATACAGAGGATTGTAATGAAATGAATACCAGTACATAGTATATGTTCTTCTGTATTATTTTTAATGAACGAGATAAAAATTTATTAAATTCTTTTATGCCATGAAGACCTCCAACCTTCATTAATCTGTCCTAAATTGGGCGCATGTTACATCTTTTATTTCACGTGTTTGATAGTTCTCATTCTATGGCTTTCGCTTTTGTATGAAACATTTCTATAAAACTTTCAAGTCTTGTTATTTGTATAATTATGTGAAGTGAATGTTTTATTAAAGAGTCAGTTTCGTTTGCAACATACATTCATACCCAGCTGCAGACGAAGTCCAAGATTTGTGCCCTGGAAAATCATGTCTTTCGAAAATTTAGACAAATAGATGAAACAAGAATTATTAATTCACACTAGACATGAGTCCTTTACTTTCTCTGCGCCTGCGTATGAATTTGGATTGGCGATTCCGTCAAAATGGTTCTATTTACACAAATAGAATCCTGTCGAACCACACTTCTTCTACACTATCTTAAAAGCAATTCACTTAGACATTTACAACACAAAGAAATGACATCGATGACAAGATAAATATTTTAGCTTATATCACGAATGCCATTTTTGTTACCTAGAAACTGCATCTCTCCTAAAGACAAAAAAAATTTTAGAAAAATATTTAATAGAAGCGGATAACATATCAATAATTTGGGTTTTCAATTCTCTCCTTATCCGCATACATATTGCTGACCAAATAAATGTATCTCAAAAATTGTTTTATCTAACCAGAAATATTTCTTTAAGTTTCACCAGGAAAATGTTAGGGCATCATGTATCATTTTTACGAAGCAACTGAAAAGAATGTAATTGAAGACAAAAACTTGACAAAAAAAACTCACTTTATTTGAAGTTTATATGACTATTAATCAATAGTAAAAGAATTTTGTCAAGAAATGCCGAATTTATCGGACCTCTTAAAGCCTGTGGTTACAATCTACCATCCTTCCTATTTCTAACTTCCTCCTCGCAACTCCCCCATCTCCAAACCCGAGGGTTGATGCTTTTACATTGGGAGGAGGGGGATGCTTTTGCTGCTTCCGATATTTGTTCGCACGCTGTTTCCCCGCTGTTCCTGCAGTAACTTGCTATTTGACACATGTCCACATTGAAGGAGAAGTTTCATTCCGCACACTGATTTTTTTTTTTTAAATTGCGGGTTTGTAAGAGTGTTGGTGGGAGGTAATTTCTCGATTCATTTCCGAAATGGTGTGACCTACGATATTAAAATTTTCGTTATCTTTACGATTAAAAAAAGCTGGTATTGAATTTAAAATTACTATAGCCTATATATTTGTTTTGCCTCTTCCGACAGTCAATCGTGCACCGGTTCCACACCATTCCGGCTAGGGACTTTAAATTTGTTTGGCAACAGGAAACTTTTTAAGGTTTGGTGGAGAGGGGTGCACCGTAATTATTGATATTTGAAAATGCTAATATAATAAAGATGTGCATTTTTTTAAATTCGATCTATTTCCGATATGGCGTGACCTACGGTGTTCCAGTTTCCCATGCTCACAAAACCGATCGGTTCCCATCGTCAAACCCACCTTAACATTACATATTTAAGGCTTCGTCGAATTTTAAATTGCTACATTTATATGGTTCGCCGCTTCAGATTTTCCTTTGCACGCTGTTTCCACGTCGTTCGCGCTAGGGATTCGGAATTTGTCACCATGGTACTTTCTAAGGCGGAGTCTCACCTTTCCAAGGATTTTTTCAAACTTGTATCTGTAAATGTGATCATTTTTCGATTTCCTGTATTTCTGAAACGGTATGACCTACGGCAATACAATCTGGCATGCTCCTTAATCCAATAAATTCCCATCATATCATAGTGCATTGTCAACCTCACCTAAGCCGTATGAATTTAAAAGGGGTTGATTTTAAAATTGCTACATCTCTGTAGTGATAGATGGACACCAACAGTGGTGTAAAAGAGCTACGGTAACCCTGATGTTCTGACTTTGTTTGAGGGTTGCAATGGAATATAATATCATACGATCAGGTTTTTTATATGTTATTATTATGCTAGCATTAACAACTGTCAGTGTTGCGAGACCAGTTTCTACAATGATAGAAATTAAAATTTACCACGTAGTTTAATTAGTGGAGTGTAAGAATTTGGGCGGCTCGTAATAACTATGTCTTGAGGGTCGATGAGGGTGAAGCGAGGTGAGTATGGAGCAGCGCCGTATTTTAAGGGCGGGGTAAACGGGAGATCCCGTGAAAACCCGCCGACCAGCAGCATCGTACGGCACGATTCTTATGTGCGGAAATCAAGGAGTGACGCCGTGGTGTGAGGTGAGCGCCCTAGAGGGACCCATTCCTGAAATAGTAAGTAATTTTTCACAAATTATCTCAAAAGTACGAGAAACGTTGGGAAATTGCAGCTGTGAAACTTGTTGTTCTCCAGGAAACTTAAATGGTAAATAATGCACAACGTGTTTCGGACAAATGTGACCTAACTGCAGCAGATTATATCTGACGACAAAAGAATAAATTCGAACTATGACACCCATGAACAATCTCAAATATTAAGGGCTGTAGAAGCCCTTAAAGGTGGCGTTTGAAAAAGCTATTATGTGGGATAATATGAAAAGTACTTGTGTTAGTGGAACAAGTTTTTTATATTAAGTAATAAAACCAAGATCTTGAATGTAATAAATGTATGATACGTTGTTATCACCCCTAAAACGTAAAAAAGCAGTTTGCGCCCCGTTATTGCATACAAGTTTGTTACTATGAAGTAAAATTGATGTTTGATGCCATCGTATTAAGCAGTACGTTGTAATTACCGGAAAAAGCACTCTTGTTGCAACTCTCTAGGACCCACCGTTTTCGTGTAAAGCGCACACAAAGGTTTCATATGTAACATTTATATTGCCTGGTGGGTAGGCAACACCTACTGTATTAACTGCTAGCTGTAATACGGCGGCGCATACTAAATAATTATTGCCAAAAACAAACTGAAAGCAAATAAATTACAGCAAAACTATTAATTGCGCTACACCAATGTTTAGTTTTCTTTGGTGGCACATTATGAAGCAAGGGGGTAGAAACGAAGACAAAACGTTTCTGTTCAAATGCCCATCTATAGTCATTATACATATACTGTAACAACATATGTCACAGGTAGTCGAAATGTGTGAATGCATTAGTCTGGATTTGAAATGATGAGAAGAAAGCAGGGATAATACTTTATGGTTCAAGCAGTATGACTATTTAGTGATACCATTAATAAATTCGGTTAGTCAAAATGTGTTCACAGATTCTGCATGTGTTGTGGTTGGTATGGCCACAGAAGGCACTAATTGACAGCACACCAAAACAGTCATTGCAGCCACTACAGTAACTTACTGGAAAACAACTTCATGCTAGTAACTGTTCGAAATTCGTTCCTCCAACCTCATTGCAGTAGGTGTAGCGGTGCATTAGAGACTAGCGTTCCCTCTTTCAAAGGCACCTGGTGTGACTTGCCCCCTATCGCAGGCAGCCATGACACTCGCTAACAAGTCCTCCTCAGATTCAATGGGTGTCTTGTATGCCAACGCCTTGACGAATCCCCACAGTAAGATGTATATTGGGGTCTAATCCGGTGAGAATGGTGGACATGCAAAAGCCCCAACTCTTTCTATCCAGCGATCGGGATATGCTGCGTTCACGTGGTCACGCACATTTCTTGTAGCATTAACTGGAGCGCCGTCATGTTGTAGCCACATCTGGCAGTGAGCGGAACATCCTCCGATAAGTTTGGCAACGAGAACTGCAGAAAATACCATGAATGGATGCCTGACAAACGGGTCGGCAGCAAGCACGGCTCAAAATCATTTTCGCCAAGTTTTTCATGCAACCCAAATGTTGATCGACTTTCGGTTCTGTTAACCCCTTATGTCAGTTGAATGTGGGTTAGAGTCATGCCAGATGTGGCTATTTTGACTACTTAAATACCCTTCCTGTTTTAATTTGGCTTCGTCTGTGAATACAACAATAGCAGGAATATCAGGAACAATTTCACTCTGGTGCAGGAATCACTGGCAAAATTCTCGACGAGGGGCATATTCCACTGGCGGCGATGCTTGCACATGTGGTACACTGTGCGGTCGCAACAGTTGTTCATGTAAAACACGCCACACTGTCGCATTCGAAGCATATATTGCACGTGCGATAACACGGATGCTAGTAGAACGGGTTTCCTCTGCACTCTCCAAGACTGCCTCTTGAAAAGGTGGGGTTCGAACGCTTCTCTGTTGAGCTGGTCCACCTCGCCTCCTAGACGTGCCCGTTTCTCGTAGTCGCTGTGTGACGTTTCCGAACGTACGACTGTGAGGCTGACGTCGTGCAGAATATCATTGGCTGTACAAACGTGCAGGTTCCCTTCCGTTTCCTCTCGCTTCTTCATATAGCAACACCATGTCCGTCATCTCTGAATTAGTATACGACGTACTGCCACTCTGTTACAGTAGTGAAGCTATGCAATGGCAGGTAGTGAAATATAGGCTGCTATAGCATCGAGGTAGGGCAGCGACAATGTGTGGAAGCGGCCGGAAGGAGAGGGAAACTGCTGAGGCATTCAACAACTTGCGTCTACTATTGCTAGCCTTATTCAGATAAACAAAGAACTGACTGTAGTATGAAGTTAGTGTTTTCCGGTAGGATGTCAGTATCTTCATATCTACCCACACTTAAGCACAGCCAGCTAAAACATGTGAGTACAGTATCTGCAGAACGACCAGAATCAGGCAGTTGCACATAACAGTTTCGTCTTCGTTTCTACCCCCTTGTTTCATAATGTAATAATGTAACACCAAACACAACTAAACGTCGTTATAGCGCAATTACTACTTGTAATTACTTTGCTTCCTGTTCGTTCTTGGCGATATTTACTATGCATGCGATGCCGTATTACAGCCAGCATGTGATTGCCTCGTGGTGTAGGACGGGTTGCCTAATCACTACGTCATATTACTGCTACAACTAAAACCTTTTTATGTGTTTTACACAAAAACGGTGGGTCCTATAGGGTTCCAAAAAGAGTGCCTTTTTGGATCATTACGATATATTGATTAATACGATGGGATCAAACGTCAACTTTACCTCAAGGTAAACAAGCTGTATGCAATAACAGGGTGCAAACTGCAATTTCTTTACACGATTTTTTTAAAACGTACCGTACCGTAATTTGATCTAAGAGCTTGGCTTAATTAATAATTATAAAAAATTTCGTTCCTCTGACGCAAGTACTTTTCAAAATATCATACATAATATTCTTTTAGGACTCTGCCTGCAGGGGCTTCTACATCACTTATTATTTTAGATGGACCAAAGGTATCATAAGTTATTTATAATTTATTCTCTTAAAGGCAGCAATCCCCTGGCACAGTTTGGTCACACGTTTCCGAAACACGATGTATGCAGCCACCAGGAAAAACTAATTCCAATTTACGGGTAGGCTGAAAAATGAAAAAGATATTGGCTGTGATCCTGCAACATCGTACTTAGTATCAATAATTACCCAAATTTATTTTATACTAAGTACCAAGTTATGAAATACGTGTGAATTTTGGCTGTCTCGAAGGCGCAGTCTTCATTTTAAGACAGTATTTAATAAATTGAAGATGGTACAATTGACACATTTCAGTTGGTCCCACTGTGTGAAGTATAGGAATAAAATATAATCAAATATTCAGTTTATGTGAAAACCGAAATCATTTTGAAGNGGTCCCACTGTGTGAAGTATAGGAATAAAATATAATCAAATATTCAGTTTATGTGAAAACCGAAATCATTTTGAAGTACAAGAAACCCTATAAAACAAACTACCCATTATAAAACTACTTAAAACACCACACGATTAATGTGATGTAAGTTAATAAAATATTTTAAAAAGGAAATGTTTCAACATTTTTAGTGTTTCATTAGCTGTGTTGAAAATGAATTGAGAAATTCCTAGGAAATGTTTATTGAAATAGTAACCAAAAGAGCTGTCGCACTCCTATGTAATTCCCAGTATTCTGTTATAGACATGCAGCACTTTTCCCTTTGTATTGCTGCTCCCTAACATGATTACACCTTTACCGTATTGAATGGTTTCGAGTTTAGACGCGAGTCACTCTTGAGTTTGCGAATTGCAAAGGTCGCCGCTCTTTCCAAGGATGAACGCCTCTTCAGGTACCTATAAAGTGTTCACCTTTCTTCCGCGAAGTGAACGCAGTTACCGATCGAGCCTCTCGGGGCTCGGTTTCTGGGGACTTCGAACTATTCTCAGCTTCTCCTCTTGCCTGCGTGCTGCTTCGTTGCGTTGCCTCTGATGATGGTGAATGCACGGCTAGCTTGACGACGCGGAGAAAGTGGGAGTTTGGGGAAAAGCGAGGCGAGTTGGTGTACGCCATTTAAGGGTGCATGATACATATAGTCCATTCACCGTTACTTGCAAACTTTGGAAAGCCATGCTCAAGTTCTACTTTCAGGATATTCCTCCGCCTTTCGCAAACAAAGCTTAACTATGCTTAGATAATTACATCAAAAGGCAACGCACAGCATTCGTGCGCAGTCACTATTACACAAGATCTGTTTGTTACTAGGCATTACCAACACACCTATTTTCTTCCTGTTTCTTAAAAATGAAATGTAAAATAATTATTGCAATTTATAAGGAAAATATGAGTTAATGTTTATTTAACCAAAAATGAAATACTTCTTAGTTAAGAAAAGTAATAAACTATTATGATACTTTACTGTTTTTGTAAATAACCGAGCACTTCATATATGGTGTGATTTTTCAAAGGTGCGATTCAAAAAGTCTGAAGAAACCACTGATAGAATTGTCAACTAAATTAATATAGTCATTTTAAATGCATCTTAAAGTTCCATTATGAAAAATAAGAATTAACGATAATACGAAAACTTAACAACTATTAGAAGAAATAAAATAATTTACTGACATATTGTGTAGTAGTCATTTCTGTCACCGTAGAATTGCAATTAAAATGATTAATACTCCTGAAGAAAGAAGATTTCCAGAAACAATTTTTGAATAGTGTTCTTCAAAATGGTTTGTTGACAGAATTATAATTTTAAAGAAATTCAATTCCCTCTATATACGCTGTAAAATATAATTGGTTAAAATAGCTCTGAATAAGCTCATTTAATTGATATTTTTTAATTTTTCATCCAAATCACGTTTAGTTTTTTTATCTGAAGGAAAGTTCTGTCTGGCGTGGTTTAGGTCACGAGCGTTAACATTCGCATGTTAAAGGTTTCCGGCCAACTGCCCGAGGTCAAATTGTCGTGGAGTGATTTGAGTGGCTCTTAACATTGAGAGCTTGAGAGCTGATGAGGGTAAAACGAGGTGAGCATGGAGCAGCGCCCGGAATACAAGGTCGGAGGAAACGGGAGACCTCCTAGAAAACCCGCCGGCCAGCGGCATCGTCCGGCACAATTCCCATATGCAAGGATCCAAGAGCGACCCCGCCGGGAATCGAGCCCGGTTCACCTAGGCGGAAGGCGAGTGGTCTAACCTCTATACAACCGAGTCCCCCCCCCCCAACTGCACAAAGGTCCCAGAATTTACACTGTACAAGCTGTTTTCTGCACATGACCTAATAAAATAATATAGTTTGTATAAAGTGCGTCGTGTAGAGCTGCACCATGTAACCTCTGGCAATGCCTAAGTTGAACAAGAGTTTCAGTTGAGTGAAACACAAAGACCGTTGCTCTAATAGTTTATATCTAGTCTTTTTTTTGATACAGGAGGCAATTTTTGACGGTAGGTTGGAGTTCTTCTGTAGGCTGTCAACCGCTATGAATTAAATAAAGCAAATTCTGTAATTTCGCACATGGCTGCAGGTTACATATTAGAACAGTAGTTTGATTTAAGGCTCAGCTTCACCTATAATGCGCAGAAATTATTCGTTTTCCTGTCATAATTTCAGTGTCAGAAAAATTATTGAAAATGTTTGGTTATAGGAAATTTACAATTTACAATTTGTTTAATATTTTTGTATCTAATTTTCATTGTGCGTTATATCGTGATTGCAAAAAGGCAAGCACTTTTTGATAAAGTGCAAATATGTCCCTGACATTTTACAAAAAGCAGATATCACAGTATTACAGTTACGCCTAAAAATATTAAACAATTCTTAAAATAAAAAACTTATATAATGGTACATGGTCTGTAATTAATATGAATACAATATTATGACACGAAAACGAAAAATTTCTGCAAAAGGTGTGAAACTGAGCCTCAAAGCTGTGGATTAAAATGTGTGAAGAAAGCTTGAGGTGGTAATGTTACTATGGTGTTTATATTATTATATATTATAAATCACACACGTAGGTAAAATTTCAATATATTCTGCTCAGGCTGACTGAAGGCTGTTTACAGTTTGAAGAGACGATTAAGCCCGCGACGCACACACAAAAACACAAACATATATTTATATCTTCCAAATACTAGTAATATGCTTAGTTAATTTTTTTGAAAAGTTCAACAAATAAAATAAATTATACTTCTGCTTCCTTGCCCACTACAAAAATTAAACTATTATTAACTTTGAATATAGAATTACAGAAAGACAATATATGATGTCCAAAACCATTAAATCACGCAAGCTGATGCATTTCGATGGAGTCGATAAATTAAAATAAAGTTTTGATACCAAAGAAGCGATAATTTATATTTTTGAACGACATTGTTTGTGATATAAAACTTNAAATTAAAATAAAGTTTTGATACCAAAGAAGCGATAATTTATATTTTTGAACGACATTGTTTGTGATATAAAACTTAACAGTTCTCTGTACATATTTATAAAAGCTGTGTGCAAAATTAGATGTTAAATTTGGTTACTAAATTTTTTAAACTAATAGCAGTTTTAGGTTCTAAAATTGTAATAAATAATTAAATTTATACTCTCTCTTGAGGCGAAGTTCCATTACGCAAATAAAAGGGAAGTATTTTTCTGAAAAAGAGAAAGTTTTTGCGTAGTCTCCTTTCCGAGACTGCACTTCCACTAAAACCCAACCGTCAAAGTGAAGTAGGAAGAATCTTATTTTATTCATAAACGTTGAGTGCAAATTTTTTTTTTAGAGTGGTTACGGGAAGTGGGCAACGCTTCAAATTAAATAGGGACTAGGCGACCTTTATTACGTTTCCCATTTTCGAATCCAGTAACGGCAACTGCTTTGTGTAAATATTCTCAGGAAGTCGTAGGCTTCTGTAGCTCAGAGTAACTGAGAGAACATATCTGACTTGAACTCATTTAAATATTTGTACTCGCATATTCAGATACCTTACTCAAGTTATCACCGAAACGTTACGGCAGTATTTATTGGTCAGAACTTCATGTAATTATTTCAATCGTTTCATATTTATCAAATGAAAATCAATTATTAAAAGCACATATGGAAATTTGTCTTGGTAATTGGCCTTAAGTGTTTCATATATGAGAAAGAAAATCGGGAGATTCCATATTATTATTCACCCTTGTTCTGTACTGTGAACTGCTTTTTTTAATGTGAGCTACCAGTGGAAGAGGTGCGTCAGAAAGCAACTGACCATTTTTCGTATGTTTCTTCTACACAAGAGTCTTCAGGTTAATAAGACAAAACTGCAATATGCGTGACAACTTATTTGAGCAATGTGTTTTCAGAGATCATAAAGTGAATAAAATATCGGCTACATATAACTAAAGGTATATATAATATATACATTTTCTGTGTCCTATAATTTAGGAAAGAGTTTATGTTTGTTTATTAAATATTAATTTTATAAGAGTCAATAATTGTGAGATTTGCCAGAGTGTCACTTCATATCTTCTTGAAGATTGCACCCAGTGTGTTCCCAGAAATTATTCCTGTTAGAAAATCACCAAACTACGAGGANTTCATATCTTCTTGAAGATTGCACCCAGTGTGTTCCCAGAAATTATTCCTGTTAGAAAATCACCAAACTACGAGGGTTATTTGGAAAGTAAGGTCCGAATCACCGCAGCTAATCGAATGTCGCGCGAACATTGTAACGCGCATGCGCACCGACTCCCGGCATACCTTGCTCGTCAAACGACGNTTCATATCTTCTTGAAGATTGCACCCAGTGTGTTCCCAGAAATTATTCCTGTTAGAAAATCACCAAACTACGAGGATTATTTGGAAAGTAAGGTCCGAATCACCGCAGCAAATCGAATGTCGCGCGAACATTGTAACGCGCATGCGCACCGAATCCCGGCATACCTTGCTCGTCAAACGACGCAATTTGCATTGGTATTGTTGCAGTGTGCTGTTTACAGTGTCAGTTAAAAATGTTTAAAACAATTGATCAGCCCGCCGACTGTGAAATACGGTAAGTGATTCGGTTTTTAGCAGCAAGGAACGTTTCAGCAGCGGAAGTTCATTGACAGATAAGTCAAGTGTATGGCGCCAATGCGATGAGTGACAGCAAAGTGCGTAAGTGGGTGAGAGCTTTCAAGGANATAAGTCAAGTGTATGGCGCCAATGCGATGAGTGACAGCAAAGTGCGTAAGTGGGTGAGAGCTTTCAAGGACGGAGGGGAAAATATCTATGAGGAACCGCGATAAGGCCGACCATCAGTGATCACAGAAGATTCGGTCAAATCTGTGGACGAAAAGATTCGTGAAGACCGGAGATTCACAATTTCAACTTTAGCATTGGAATTTCCGAAAGTGGGTAGAACAACTTTGCCCAAAATTGTCTCTGAAAATTTGCAATTTCACAAATTGTGCGCACGTTGGGTTCCCAGGCTGCTTACTGAGGAACACCAAATGAAAATAATGGCATGTGCTATTGATTTTTTGGTCCGACATCATAAGGAAGGTGATCAATTGTTAGAGAAGATCGTCACAGGGGACGAGATGTGGGTTTCTCACATGACTTCAGAGTCTAAAGGTCAGTCAATGGAATTGCGTCACCCGACATCACCAGTCAATGTCAAGGCCAAGCGCACAATCTCAACATGCAAGATTATGGCAACCGTGTTTTGGGATAGACATGGAGTCTTGTTAGTCGAGTTTATGCAGCAAAGGACAACAATCAATGCAGCCGCTTACTGCGCTACCTTGACTAACCTTCGATGTGCTATACGATATAAGCGACGTGGCCTTCTGATGTCTGGAGTTTTGTTTGTGCATGACAATGCCAGACCCCATTCTTTTATTCACACCCAAAAGCTGATCAGATCTTTTGGTTGGGAACAAATTCACCACCCACCGTACAGTCCAGACTTGACGCTGAGTGATTTTCACTTGTTCCGCTATTTTTAGGTATTCTTGCCAATTGGTATCACTTAATAGATGAAGGGTGTCGAAAAACAAGCCTTTTTTATTCGCTGGAAAAGGATAGGTTAATGATAATAGCAACTGAGAATGGTAATAGAGGGCCAAGGCTGATCAGGCTCCAGCCCGTAGGAGAGGTGATCAGGGGAAGCCAGGGACAGAAAGATAGACATCCCTCACTTCTTGAAGATATGAGAAGAAGGACCTAATTGTNTATTTTTAGGTATTCTTGCCAATTGGTATCACTTAATAGATGAAGGGTGTCGAAAAACAAGCCTTTTTTATTCGCCGGAAAAGGATAGGTTAATGATAATAGCAACTGAGAATGGTAATAGAGGTCCAAGGCTGAGCAGGCTCCAGCCCGTAGGAGAGGTGATCAGGGGAAGCCAGGGACAGAAAGATAGACATCTCTCACTTCTTGAAGATATGAGAAAAAGGACCTAAATGTTCCCAGAGAGACCACCTACCAACCATAACACGCAGGCCTATTGTGGGGGGGGCACTCCCTCGCATAGGAGTGGTCATTCCCCCCTCCCTTCAATGCGCTGCTAGCTATCACTCGCTCTCGCGGGCCCCACGTTATGGCTGTCACCCACGCCCTCAGACCCTCTAGGGGAGGAAAGGAACGTCCCTTTGGTTGACAGCGACTGGCTGGCGAATGCAAGGCCCACCAGACTCACAAAAATTAACCCAACAAAACATAACACTCAGATCGAACAATATAGAAAAATACCGGGAATGGCAATCCACCCACCAACCTACCAATCGAACATAAACAAAGAAAACAAGGAAATGTCCGAAGACCACTGTAATCCCGGGACATTAGTACCCTTTTGGTTGAGCGGCAGAAACGTCGCCAACACATACGCGAACCGAAGAGAGTGCGGGTAGGCACAGACCGCAAAAGAGCCTCACTAACACCAAGCACCCTAATAGAAGAGAGTGACTGGGGAAACCACAACCCCTTCCATGAGACAGTGAACGGGAGTACGTTCACCCCAGCCACCCCAAACTCATCCATCACGGACTTTATCAAGTCCTGGTTCTGTTTGTAGCGGTCACGCTTTTTGTCAAAACACCATTTTAACCCTCGACACTTGATGACATGACCGTCCAGAATATAGGCGGATTCCTGACCATGTTTGAAGACCACCAAGTCAGGTTTTCGCAGTCCATCGGCAGTCCTATATATTGGTTCACGACGTACTTGGAACTCCTTCTCAACAAGGTGGTCTGCTACCACCCTCACAAGGTGGTCGTGCCGAGAGATCCGCGCATCATGGGTACGAGGGCATTGCTGNCAAGGTGGTCTGCTACCACCCTCACAAGGTGGTCGTGCCGAGAGATCCGCGCATCATGGGTACGAGGGCATTGCTGCACCACATGATACTTGATCTCGGCTACTGCACACCCTACCGGACACTTAGGAATCGAGCCAGAGGGGCCCCTCCTGCCTCTACTAGTTCTCACCCTTGTCGGGAGACTGTTGCTGATTAACTGCATATAAGAAATTTAATCAGACGAAGGGACTTCCCTGGCCTCCCTGAGAAAGTCAAGAGGTAGCGGTTGTTGAAGAGGGGGTGGTGGGCTCCATATCAGTACCGTCGACAGAGCCTGACCAGAAAGTTGTGCCAAAAGGTTTTAATTTTGGAAGAAGTGTCAAGGACCCGCCCATTCGTCACAGCAGCACTCTCCGCCCATTCCACCCTCCGAGAAAAGTGAGGTAATTTAAAAAGATCTCGCGCTGGGTCATAGTCGGACTTACAGACATTACCCAGCCGACCTATAGTCCATGAAGGAACTTGTTTCAGAAGAGAAAGGACTCCCAATGCCCCAGACGAGACTGGCACCTGGAATAAGTCCNTTCGTCACAGCAGCACTCTCCGCCCATTCCACCCTCCGAGAAAAGTGAGGTAATTTAAAAAGATCTCGCGCTGGGTCATAGTCGGACTTACAGACATTACCCAGCCGACCTAAAGTCCATGAAGGAACTTGTTTCAGAAGAGAAAGGACTCCCAATGCCCCAGACGAGACTGGCACCTGGAATAAGTCCNAGTCCATGAAGGAACTTGTTTCAGAAGAGAAAGGACTCCCAATGCCCCAGACGAGACTGGCACCTGGAATAAGTCCAGCGCAACATCCTTGGGAAGTCTCAACCAACGATGTTTGGAGGCCCTAATAAGGACATCCATGATGGCCTTCAGAATGCCCTTAGTGACATGATCGAAGGAAAGTTGGTATGTAAAGGAAGGTAGTAAGAATACTCACAGGATCTCCATCCTCTGATACGGTTTTAAAGGAGCTGAGGTAAGCCATCCCAAAGGCTCCTCAAGGCCAGCCTTGAAAGACCTGACCCCCCTGGAAGTGAAGGAGATGCCCAGATACTTCCAGTCCTCCTCCACTTTCAGAGGCACCAGATCCACGCCACCGACCATGAAGAGAGGCTCGATGAGAAGTTTTGCCTTGCGAGTTTTACCCACCGGAACCATCGCTAATGAGTGGGATTTAAACGGAGAGAGTTCAAGAACGAAATTCCACAGAGATTCATCAAACTGAGCAAGATTAATCTGAAGGCCCTCACGTGTGTTGGCGAGAAAAATCATGTCATCCGCAAACGCTAGCCTCGATATCCGATGATCCCAATCAGAATAGCCAACAGCACCTACCAAGCCACGAAGAGCCTCATCCATAATTAAATTGAACAAAAATGGGGACAAGGGGTCACCCTAACGAACACCCTGATGCACGGGTATATCAGGGGGACCTCACCTGGCAACTGGAGAGTAGTTGTGGCCTGGGAGTACAAGCTCCAGATATACCGGACCACTGCATATGGCGCGCCTGTAGCCCGCAAGACGTTGATCAGGGGCAAATTTTGCACCGTATCATACGTCTTGCGGACGTCCAACACGGCCATATACAGCGGCCGGAACCGCTCAGATGCGTCAGCGAGCACCTCGGACAACAATGACAAATTCTCAGACAACCCATTCTGTTTCAAGAAGGCTCTTTGCTCAGGAGAAATGGGAAGAGCTGCATGAAGTTTCCGGCTAATGATCTTATTGAAGTGGCGGCTTATCACTGACGTGATGGTAATGGGACGGAAGTCACCCGGATCAGAAGGGGCGGTCTTCTTAGGAATCAGCACAGTCCTTGCCTTTAAAGGAAAACGACTTTAGGTAGGCAAGCGCTTCGCCACAGATGACGAGGTGAAAAAGCAGTTACAGACTGGGTATCCTCAAATGTGGCAGACGTCTATGACTTAGGCATACAAAAGTTTGTAGAAAGTTATGAAAAATGTTTAAACAAATATGGACACTATGTAGAAAAATAGAGAAACATGTGAGGAATAAAAAAAAAAACTTTTTTTGAAAAAATCTGTGATGGTTTATGCTTTATAAGAAATCTGACCTTACTTTTCGAATTACCCTCGTGTTTTAATATGCTAAACGCNTCTGTGATGGTTTATGCTTTATAAGAAATCTGACCTTACTTTTCGAATTACCCTCGTGTTTTAATATGCTAAACGCAAGTTTAAAAATCATAAAATAATCCCACATATTTCTAAAATTTACGTCTTATATCGTTACTGACAATTGTAAAATTCTAACAAATTCTACTAAGATAAAAATTTAATCTAGGTATGTGGAATTTTGTGGCGATGACGTAAATGAATTAAACTAAAAAATTGTTTAACTTCCTGCATAAAACAAGCGTAATACAAAAATAGAAAAAAAAAACAAGAAATGTAAAATAAATTTTACTTGAAAACTTTTTAAGTTAAAGAAAATAAACAGCTAAATATGTTTGAAAAAAAAAATTACCCGTGGAAATTTTTTCAATTTTTTCTCTTTTTGATGAGTTTTAATTTGCATGTTTATTTTGCATAGTAATTTTATAAATTAATTTTATTTTGTAATATCATTCAACTTTCTTTTAAGGGAAGAATTTTTTGTCGAAAATTTTTATGTGCAAATTATTTTGCCTCTTTTTGTTTTATCTGTAAGCAACCTTAGCAATGGATAGTGTCCAGCATTCTTATTTGCAGATGATTAATATAATGTGATGTCGTGCAAAGAAAAATAATATATTCGCATTACCTCTATGTTATGCTCAGGATAGTGATTGATTCAGTAACGGATTTCATAACACTCAACATAAAAAGCACACCTTGATACGGATTGTAACCCATAACCTTGAGGTGGATACATAACGTCTCAAAATACTCGACAACTGAGACACGAAAACCATGAACAGCGTTAACACGCACTACTTATCTGTAGACTTCTGAATGCTATATGCAGCGTAGTTAAATTGTTGACAATGATTTTTTGTAAATTTCCCTACCATCGCTGGAATGGTGTAGATGTTAAATACACTTCCTTTCCATTTTCTCCCTACAAAATTCCAAAATTTCCCGTGGTGATCACGTAAGGCAGGTATGTGTGATACTAAAGCGATGTCTTTATAGAGCAGTGTAGGAATGCAAGAGCAGGGGAGTATGGTAGTATCGAATTACGAGCCAAGCTTGCTACCTATCTGAAATCATCCGCAGTATACAAGTATCTTTTAATATGTTTGAACTATATATATATACACACACACACACACAAAATGTGTCACAAAAATATGTCTAAAATACACTCGAAATGGTTTCTCACCGAAAAAAAAGAAGACGTTTTGATGTTTTACACAGCACACACGTTTTCTGTCTCAAAAAATAAAAGCTTTTACAGATTTACTCCTGAGAACTTGAGGGGAAAAATTATTTCATGAAAATTACTCGATTGATATTAATGAAATGTTGTACACAGGCGATTTGCATGAAAACGTCAAAATAATTAATTTATTTTACAAAATAAATTGTCATTATAAATATTTTTAATATTTAGTACCAGAATATGAAATACACATCAAAAATGAACGAACGAAAAAAGTGCATCTTGCTGCAACTCTTTAAGTATTACAGTTTTCTAGGTGATCGTAAATTTAGTGCCGGCATGGTGGTATGTGGGTCGTGATGAAGAAACTTGGATTGCCCCGATAAATTTGAAATTAAAATTATGGTTTATATAGTTGAATGGGATCTGTAATTATCGGTACATATTTTTGTACAGCAGGGCGACGTCATCCACCACGCTTAATGACTTCGTCACAACCCTTCCCGACCTGCCTCTGATACGAAGATTATGGTGTTTATTAAATATTATCGCACTTGCGTGTCTGTAGCAATGTGTTTACCATGTTCTGAGTCGGAAACTATGCCAACACCGTGCATTTTCCCACTTATTCTTTGCAGCGATGCTACAATTTAATTCTTAAAACTCTCTAAACTGCAAGGTGTTCAATTTGCAATGTTTTCACCCCCAACCTTGATAAATTCAAACTTCCTCTGTGTTTAACGTTAACAATTACTTCAAAAGCAATAACCTAAACAATAAAGTTTAAGTTACGTGTTTCATGGCACTTATGGTATTCCGGAGTTAGCAGGAGCTTTCATTGGATAATACGTTTCATAACAGTTCTGTTACGAACGGTAACCTATAAACCGTTAGCACTACTGATTTATTGGTCCATTTTNCAAGTTTAAGTTACGTGTTTCATGGCACTTATGATATTCCGGAGTTAGCAGGAGCTTTCATTGCATAATACGTTTCATAACAGTTCTGTTACGAACGGTAACCTATAAACCGTTAGCACTACTGATTTATTGGTCCATTTTCAGCAAATAATAAGCTTTACATAACGAGAAACCAATGTAAATGATTTTTGGGATCCGATTTTGTGTTTGCAGGAAGAGCCAACCCGGAGTATTTCATATTTTTAAAATTGTCCTAACATTTGAGTTTACTTTTCAGAGCTTATCCGAAAATAATTATTTGAAAGGGAAATTCTAAAAGAATGGGATTTACACACGGTATGTCATAGAACATTACTCAGTGAGATCGGCGAGAAAAACAGACGATAGAGGAATGTGAAAGCTTCGTTAGAACCACGATTACAAAAGGGAACAATTTAAAAAATAACGTCAAGTTATAACACTAACAATGCGCTTCAAAGTTGGCACTTACAGAGAATGGAATAGTGAGGCAAAAGTTATTATGGATTCTTTAAGAGTTTAGAGGGGATTTTCGGAGACGCATTGAAGGAAAATATTTTTGTAATGCGAGAAAATAACAGTACAAAAGAGAAAATTACATACAGAAATTCATGCAAAGAGAGAATTTAACATAAAGGGAATTTACAAAG
This sequence comes from Clitarchus hookeri, assembly GCA_002778355.1. Lineage (NCBI taxonomy): Eukaryota > Metazoa > Arthropoda > Insecta > Phasmatodea > Phasmatidae > Clitarchus > Clitarchus hookeri. The sequence continues at coordinate 149,498 of NQII01003571.1, forward strand.
GAAAGCAAGTATCAAGGGAAAGTGGAAATCAATTGATTGAAGAACACGGATGACGTAAGTTGCAAACCAAGCTGTGTAAGATAATTAAAAAATTTGGTTCGTGGTATTGTGGAATAATAACCAAACTAATCCTGAAAAATAAACATAGAGAATACGTATTCGAAATGGAGATTTATATGAAAAAAATTTACCGCGATGGTAGGAGAACAGTAGAAAAAATAAGGGAAAAACGTCTAAAAGAGACGAAAAATGGAGAATCTGAAGGCATATGCTGACCTAAATTGAGCTAGATATCAAAATTAGAATGTCTGAAACGGTAAATGAAAATATGAATAATTATATCTGGTTTCGGTAGCGTTAAAGAAAAACAATAATTCTAATAATTGCTGAGGAGTGTTCTTGTAATGCCACTCTAGTGAAACACATTAAATAGTGCTGTAGACATGAAAAAAATACATTTATGATCACAACATGTTTAGAGTTAAATCATAAATAATACAAACCTTGTGCTCTCCAGACATCGTACAAATTTGTAATTTATATTACGAAATTACGTAATTGAAGTTGGTGACTCACCCGTCCATTAACATTTCACCCCTGTTTTTGAGCCAGTAGTTTATTGTGTTCGGGAAAGCTTCTACGTAACATTCCAGCGTCACATTTGTTCCAAATGGAGCTCCTAAAATTTGGTTAGGAACTTTGACCACGGGCGCAACTGAAAAATATATAATTTAAATCAGCATTGTTCGTGTTCACTTAACGTTGCATAATATATTTTAATAATAACAAGTTTTTACCAAATGTATTGCTATTAAAATTAAATTAAATTGATTGCAACATTAACTTAATTGTTTATAACAATAAGTGGAAATAAAAATTTTAACTCTCACAAAGTATACAAATGCAGATGTAATATGTTGTGCTAAAGTTATTAAATTTAATAACACACATCTAGTAAACACTTCTATTTAAATATTTCTTCCAAAAGTTCCCCGGTCGCCTAGCTAACTTTAATCTCTATAAAAATGTACATTAAGTACAACACAATAGAGTAACAGAAATATTGACGGATTTTAGTCTTTTTTTAATGATTCATTTATGCTTCACATTGACAGAATAACAATTATGCTTAAAGAAATTATGGAAACCTGTTACTGCTATTAATAATTTAATAGTAATCTTAAGATTTGTTTCTAAAGCACAGCAATCAACGATTTCGTTTGAGCACGAGCATTAATACGTTTTTGTGTGCAAAAATAATATTTGGTGGCGGTACTTACAATTGATGTTGAGTGTTATTCTCTTGCTCACAGCTGGCGGGACATCGTTAGTGGCGATACACAAGTACGCCCCCATTTGGCTGCGTTCCATCTTCAACAGCGTCAGCATCTCACCGCTGAAAGTCTCCACTGGAACGAGAGCACAGCAAAAAAGTGCTTCAAAATATCACCCAGAATCTGGCATCAAACTGAATTATATTGACTTTAGAAAGGACTCAAAGTACACTGTCTTGTCGCTAATGCGTGGAATGTATATTAACACATATTAACTTGCTTCCGGTTACACTTCGCATATTGGTTCTGCTCAAACAACGGTAAAACCATTTAATTCAAAATATTGGTTTTTAATGATGACATTACAGAAGGAAGTTTTTGTATAAAGTTTAATGATGTTAGGTTATTTATTAAATAATATGATAGTGTCTAATTTCCTTGGCGTAAAATTAAAGTAAAAAAATTATCGGTAAATTGGTAGGTTCTCTATGCTGTATCTTTACTTTCCTTAAGTAAGCAACTCTCCTTTTTGTATTACAATATTAATATTATACGTTACCTGTAAATATTTTTTTTGTCGCGTTCTGTATAAATGGTGTAACTCAGTTTTTCTACAGACGAAAGGCTTATTATCACTATTTGTTATGTTCTGAAATTCCATCTAACTGCCTCTTAAATTATATTAACACAGGTATTGTGAGTGTATACTGTCAAGAATAGAATTGTAAAATTTGTATTATTCGTAACGCAACGTCTTACTACATTAGCTCTTGGGTGTTGGGCTAAGCAGCGCTCAACGCATTGTTTATTGATAGCTTATCTAAAATTTTCATGTTTACCCACATTATGTTTCTAGCAATAGTGCTTGTAAACACAAGATATGAATGTTCATAGCCAATTGAAAGAAAAAATAAATTAACCTTTCTTCTATATCTTCTAATTCACACAACCAAAATTCCTGTGTGAAAACAATTTTTTTTTTCACAATTACAATTTAACACCCTAATTTTTTTCTCCCCTTCTTTGAGGCACGTGCTGTGAGAAAAATCTAGTTGAAAGTAAAACTTGACGATCTGATGGCACTGAGTTCGTGGTCGTGGTAACATCACAGGCAAAAGCTGAGAGTAAATAATATTCAGAAATAATTTTGGAGACAAATATAACAGTTAACTGAAACGTATGGATTTGATTGCTGACCGTTATTTTCAGAGCCAGCCTGGATCACAACCTGTGTTTATAACGGTCGCACAAAACGTCGGCGACATTTCTGTTTTGGTCATAGTACTTAATGCTTTACCTATTGGTTAGTACATCTTTTAATTACACGCAGCAGTAAAATTTGGCGATTCAACATGTTTTCTTGATATAGCAGAACATAAAACTGTCCCCGGCTCGCTTTTTATTACATACCCATTCCCGCTTGAGTATGTCTGCGGAACATAACCTTTGCGCGGTAGTCATTTTCACAGCGCTGTCGCTCATAAAATCGCCTTATTTGCTCGCATTTGCATAAAAACGGCCGCTGTAGGCGGCGAAGACAGCTGTGGCGACGTAGATCGTTACAGAATACGATCGCGCCTCTCAAGGGTAATCGGGTAGTATAAGTCTACGTATGAAACACCCGGAATGTTATACAATGGGGCTCTTGGTAATACTTTAATTTCCAAGCTCAGAAACTTTTTCGTGCATAGAAATTAATATATAGAAACATCTTTATTGTTGAAATTCTTGAGAATCAAATGAAAAATTAAACTAATAGTCACAAATTTAATGGTCTTATGGAGGGGGGTGGGGTACAACAAAAATTTTCTTATTTCTGTATATTTCACATGATCAGCAGTTAACTTTTTTATGATTCTCCTACGTCGTGTTTATAAGCTCGAAACTCGAAACCATACACATTGTCGCTTTGTCTGTAGTTCATAATCATTGCTCTCTTGAATTCAAAGTTTGCGTCCCGACCACAGAAGAGAGAGAGAAAAACGATGCAGTCATAAAATAGCAGCGAAAATGCATAGACCTACCCATTGCACCGTTTGAAAATAACATCCATGTGCACTTGCCACAAAATAATAAGTAGTTTTGCGTAATTTGCGAATAAATTACAAATTAAACGTTGCTGTTATAGCCCTGAGGTTCATTAGCACATACGAAACCAGGAAAAACCAATGATTTGCTTGTCAATATATCCCGAATTCGGTAACGGTGTTAATTTTTCTTCGAAGTAATGAAGTATTTGATTCCAATTTCCCGTTACGAACGTTGGGGACGAAATTTCGAGAAACAGCATCTTCCTTTGTCAAGGCTGCGGACGAAAACCATGCAAACGGAACACCTTGCAGTGCAGAGAGTTTTGATTGTACTTGGTAATACCGATTTCCCAGTAAATCTTCCTGGCAATTTGAAGACATCCGTAGTATACTGTCAATACGGCAATACCTCACAGAAATAATGGATATATGAATGTATAATTATGCATTAATGTTTATTATACATAAAACACGTTTCAGAAATATATGTATAAATGCGAATGAATTGTACTTCACGGAAAATCCAAAAAGAAAATATTATACACCATACGCGTTATCTATTTTAAATATTATGGCCCTAAATCTCCTAAAAATTTTAGGGTAAAAATTGTACTTACGTAAAGAATTCAATAAAATGAATTTATTTTACGTAGTACGCACCGCATTACGTAATAAATTTAGTACAGCACCACTTTTATTTTACAAAATAAATTACCATACAAAGTTTGTTAGTATTTGGTACTAGAATATGAAACACAAAGACCAAAAGAACGAAAAAACCTATCTTGTTGCAACTCTTTAACGCCTACCGTTTTCTAAGCAGTCGTACATTTCGTCCTGGCATAGTAGTGTGTGGATTGTGACGAATAAATTTGAATTGCGCCGATAAATATGGAGTTAAAATTGTGGTTTCTATAGTTGAATACGATGCGTAGTAATCGGTGTACATTTTTGTAGAACAGAGCAAGATTTTCCTCCACAGTAATGACTTCATCACAACCCTCCTCATCCTGCCATTGATACGAAGGTGACGGTTTTTATTAACTATTAGCCAAGTAACATGTCTCTGTAGCAATGTGTATACCATGTTCTGGATCAAACATTATGCCAACATGTTGCTTTTTCCCGCTTTGTTTCTGTAGTGATGGTACAATCGTTTGGGCGATGGGGGGAGGGAGTTTGTTCAAGGATTACTTTGGAAAAAAAGTAACGTACCAAATCTACTTTTGTAACCCTACAAATAAACNGGAGGGAGTTTGTTCAAGGATTACTTTGGAAAAAAAGTAACGTACCAAATCTACTTTTGTAACCCTACAAATAAACTACAGAAAATAAAATATTTTTTCGCATGGAATGCCGAAAAAAGAGGTTTAGTTTTAACAAACGAGGTTATTACAAACACTGAGCGACATAAAATATTCTTCACGTTTTCTANGAAAAAAGAGGTTTAGTTTTAACAAACGAGGTTATTACAAACACTGAGCGACATAAAATATTCTTCACGTTTTCTAAAATAATGTTTTGTAAGTACAACGCATCATATGGAAAGGTACAATAGAACTTTCGGCAACTAGTTTCCAAAATATTGTTCGTTGTAAAAATATAAGTTTTTACTGTGTACTAATTGGAATACGAGTCACACAATGCAGTCATTGCAGATACTTCACTTGTCTATACAAAAAGATCTACAAAGTAAATTTTCAAAATTGAGTCTACGAGGCGTAATACAGGTAAATGTACCGTTTCACAAGTACCAGGTGTATATACAACCTTATCACCGGTACCTAACAGGTGCTCAGATTCAAGCGTATCTTGTCCGTTTGCACATTTCCGTGTGCACACTTGCACGAAAACTCAACAGCTAGATATGGGGAGACTATTCCTCCCCCACCATGGCGAACCAACATGGATGTTTATGCCGTTGGCTGGCATGTTTTCCCGGGGTACTCCATTTTCAAAACTTTTGCATTCTTCCACTGCTCCAAAGTCATCTCACTTCGCCCTCGCAGACACTGATAACCTTGCTGTTTAGGACAGATCAAAGCCTCTCAACCCAAAGACAGAAGTCTATTGGATTCACGTCAGCGAGCATGGTTTCCAAGCAACAGACCTGCCTTTCCCTTCCACCGAGCAGGAAATGNAGTCTATTGGATTCACGTCAGCGAGCATGGTTTCCAAGCAACAGACCTGCCTTTCCCTTCCACCGAGCAGGAAATGGTTTGTCGAGAGTCGCTCATTTGATGTCGCTTCATGCTTAAACATCACGAACCATTACAGTTTGTTGGAAGAACCACTGGCAGATATCTCGATGAGGAACGTAACTTGCAGCTTTCGCCTAGGTATGATCGCAGCTGCTCTTCGCTAACAACATNGTCTATTGGATTCACGTCAGCGAGCATGGTTTCCAAGCAACAGACCTGCCTTTCCCTTCCACCGAGCAGGAAATGTTTTGTCGAGTGTGTGACCCTCGTTTGATGTCACTGCATGCTTAAACATCACGAACCATTACAGTTTGCTGGAAGAACCACGGGCAGATATCTCGATGAGGAACGTAACTTGCAGCTTTCGCCTAGGTATGATCGCAGCTGCTCTTCGCTAACAACATGCCCCGTAATGTATGCTAGGCACCCATTTTACGCGCTATAGCTTACGTGCTTGTTGAAGCAAATTACACTACACTGTCCACTGCCTCCTCTTCGAAGAGAAGATTTCGTGACGAGATTCGCCTTGTCGCAGAAACGAGCCTGTTCNCTATAGCTTACGTGCTTGTTGAAGCAAATTCCCCTACACTGTCCACTGCCTCCTCTTCGAAGAGAAGATTTCGTGACGAGATTCGCCTTCTCGCAGAAACGAGCCTGTTCCTCTGCGTGATATTAGCAAAGCTCACGTAGTTAGGACTAACTTACGGAATAAATGTCGCGGTACAAATATGCAGTTTCCCTTATAATTTCTTGAACTTCATCGTACACCACGAATAATTACTGTAATTCAAGTATGAATTTGTGCGCTCTTAATTTTTCACAGCGCCATGAGGTGAGCAAGTTGTCGTAAGAAGAGATATATTTCAAGACCTTTTTTGAGGAATATTGGTCCTTTTGATTGCGATGTTGCTAAGGATTACAGTGTGTTCGTGAAGCAAGTTACTGCAGCAGAACAGAGTTTCATTCTACTGAGTTTTATGTATATGTTCGCTTTGCAAGGAATGACTGCTCATAATGGATCTGGTATTCTGGAGTTTTGCTTTTACAGACATCCTCACAACAGTACAGTCACTAGTTTTATTAACTTTGTTAAATAGATTCAAAAGACATTGTATGTTGGAAAACTTTGGCTATTAACGAGATTGTTGCTACTTCTAATTCTGTTTTTACTATTGCTCAGTCTGCAGTATTGTATTCCAGACGTAAGCTTAAGTTTGAGCTAGGTGATGCTAATTTATCGACGACCTTCTATAATCTAATTTCTGTAAATAATTTCGTTGATGTAACTCGAGTAACTTTCATAATGTCTTACGTAATATAATTTTCACCCAAACTTTTCGGAGATTCTACATCCCTTAATATCTGAAATGGGCTGTCTGCATCTTCTGTCTAGTTTTTTGGTGAGGAATAGATAATGATAGAATTTGTACCCATCATTCCAAATTGTACTTTGTATAATGGTATAAAATACATATAAACTTACAAACTTCCATATATTAATAGATAAACTGCTTAAGGAAATATGCTTAAAGCTAGGCAAAGACGCTGGAACGTGATTAATGATACATTTTTTAAAATAAAACCTTGAACCACTCATAATCCTACTAATATTATAAATGCAAAAGTCTGTATGCGTGTGTATGTTTATTATCATTCAGCTCCATAACAGCTGAAAGGATTTTGATGAAATTTGGTATGTAGGCACCTCAGATCCTAGAATAGGACATAAAATACTTTTTATTCCGGAAAATGGCACGGTTCCTGTGGAATAACCACAAAACCTTATTCTGCAACGACTAGGAACGTGACCGAACTCAGGTCCATAAAGGCTGAACGGATTTTAATGAAATTTGGTATGTAGGTACATTAGGTCCTCNCTCTGCAACGACTGGGAACGTGACCGAACTCAGGTCCATAAAGGCTGAACGGATTTTAATTAAATTTGGTATGTAGGTACTTTAGGTCCTCCTGGAATAGGAAATAGGATACCTTTTATCCCGGAAAATTGTATGGTTCCTATGCAATAACAACAAAACCTAATACTGCAACGTTTGTGAACGTAAACGAAATAATTTTTCCTCTGGTGTCAGAGTTTATCAGGCCGCCCAAGAACCTCTGAAATGGCGTAACGACTGCTATCAATCGATAACAACCGGGACCGAATATTTAACGTGCCCTCCGAAGCCCGGAAGCACTCAGATGTTACGCCACTAAACGGTCACCCATTTAAATGTGTGCCGCTAGGGAACGTTGCTTAACTTTGGTGATCGATTAAGATTACTCAGCCAAAGGTGAAAGTAGTACCTATGTGCACTTATTTCTGAAGTTACAACTTTATAAGACTCACGTTTTGATATTCATACATCGACGCTGGAAAGCGGGAATGTGGTAACTACGCGATAGCTGCACAGATACACTCCAAAAACAATACCCTACTTCTTGGCTATCGGGTAAAAAATATTTCCTTCCTTTTGGGTTGCCGTAATCTGTTATAAACCTTAGGCCAACATGGTATACTATTATAGTTCTGTTTTCACATAAATTAAATGTCTTTTCCCAATTTATTTTTAAGTGTGTTACTGTTAAACTCAATTGAAGCCGGACGAAGGCAAGCCGTTTCGCTAGTCCATAATAATTTTAACGAAATGTAGGTCTAATTGAATATCGAGATATTCAAATAATGCTATTCCTAAGCAAATATAAAGCACTGAAAATGAGGAAACTAGTTAGGTATACTAAATTAATGAGTCATTTCTCGAATTTAAATTATTTCATAAATTTATTGGTGATATTCCCTCTTTTAATTATGAAATAAATACTGCTAGACATGTCGCATAGCTAGAAGACAAAAAAACCACAACGATTCAAACTTTGTAGTGGTATTTTTTAGAACTGTTAGCCTATAAGTATTACACGAAGGAAACATTTTAAGCAAATTCAAGTGTGATAAATCAAAACCATCATAAATACATTAACCTTATCGAATACGTTCTACTTTTTTATTATGTCATGACAACTTATGTTTTCATAACAAACGGGGAGTTATTAATAAACAACGATCCGTGGATTTCAGATACCAATTCAAGGTATCTGCTTGCCAAGTATTTTTCTCCCGTCTCTTCTAAAAATTTAAAATTAAATAATTTTAAATATTGACTTCTTTGAACTTACATATCCCTCAGTAATAATTTCAGTTTCCAAATAACATGTTTTCAAACTCATTTTTCTCAAGTAAAAAATTTAGATCTGTTTCACGTGAGACAAATCTATGCACTGTCTATACACTTAACCCCGTGCATTTTTTAACACGATTATTATTTTCCTAGACGAATAAGTCCATGATTTAAGAATTAATCTGATTTCCCAACGGCAATAAATAGAACAGGTTTACAAATTAGTCTGAGATTTTCCTCCATCGCTTTCTTTACCGGTAGCTCACGTATTACTCATTTCTCCGGCTAGCGGGACAGGTATTTTTACTTTGGGATCGTGGCTTGCACTTTTATGCACGACGTGAGGCTTTCTCGGGATCCACCCATTTCCTCCTCTGTGTTTATTCTGCTGCTGATCCACTCCCATCTTATTTTCCGAGCAGACCGGAACACCACGGCCCTACCAGTTCGTCGGCAAGGGCGTCCGGCTCCATATATCTCCAGCTTAATATCAACCATGTTGACGCTCTATGGGCTGGGATGACATGCAGAATTAAATTTACATTTTCCAATTACAAATTATTCAAATATTTGCCTGTAACATAAGTATTTAATATTTTACATATAGTTTGATAACCAAATTCTTGTCACCGAAACATTACAAATTGTCGGCATCATTCAGTATTACGGTTCAAATACAATGTGTAAAAAAACGCACTGCCGATAAAAAAAGAGCATTCATTAACCCACAGAAAAAAACGGGTGACTGCAAAAACAACATGCTGTCCAAACTTAAGCATTTAGAGCCTTGTTTTTTTCAGTTAAAAACTTAAAAAACAGTGAAATAGTTTTGTAGGTGTTTTGCTATCGCACTAATCATTCCGAAAACTTCAAACACTGATATTAATGAGACATTTTATTTATAACGCATGTTGTCACTGTTTTTTTTATTAACACCAATAATTTGTGTACTCACATTTTATGATAAAGTGAAATTCCAACAATAAAGGTTATAAAATAAATCTATATCAAAGTCAGTGACTTTTAAAATTGCGCACACTGTGAATAAGCAAATACGATTTTGCGTTTAATGCATATGTCTGATACGACATACCAATTACATGGATTATCTAAATTTGTAATTAATTAGTTTTTGTTAATTGAAGACCAACTAATTATGTATTTAATGTAATTCTTTGGCTGTGAAATTAACGTGAGTCTTACGTAGTGTAAAAACCAAAGAGTTAAAACTTATTTTTCTTAAAAAAATATGTTCAACAAAGCCAATATCGAATATGGGACCATTCGGGCTTAGTGATGTGTCTTTGCTAAGATACTACCTTCAAAACACACAACAAAAGGGACACTAAAATATATAATACGTATATAATAGTAACGTAAGTGAGATATTAAAAAATACTAATTAATTTTCCCAATGACTCAGCAAATTGTGGTGTTTCTCAATTAACATTGCTACCGCAAATGACGTCTTTATTTCCCTTCAAAACTATTTTGCGCTTAGTGAAAAAACATGTAAATAAAGTTATATAGAAAAGTATTTAGTAACCACGTGGGAAATGACCTACTTTCTTTGTACGTTTACTGAATAACGCTAAAGGTTTGTAGCTTTTTGGTGGTCTACACAAATGCAACATAACAATTTACATATATAAACTCTGATCAAATAATTTCTAAAAATATATAACCCACTTTACGAACAAAATAAAAAATTTAAAATCTAAAAGTTGGTAAAAAAACATTGTGCATGGGCCAATTAATATCAAAATATAAGGATAGTTCATAAGTACGTAATTATTTTTTTATATTTTATTTTCTAACAATTTTTCTGACGATAAAACATAATATAGCTCATATATCATTATACAAAACTTTGTGTTCATGTGTCAAAAAATAATCCTTTTCATTAATTCTTATGCATAAAACTATTTATACTTTACAAAAAATGTTACTTAATTATATTGATCATTCTAGCTGAACGAATATTTTACTGGTAAATAGGTTATTATAAATCGTTATATTTAAAAAAATTACGGTTGAAATTATTTTTTTGGTTAAAACGTACCGACTTCACCAACAATTTAATATAAAGTAGGCGACTGCTAAATCACCTTCGCAGAAAAGGGGCCGGGAAGAACACTTAGTGCATGTCAACATTACAACAAGGGCGCACCTAGAAGAAGTGGTTGTATAGAAGAGTTGATAAAGAAAGGAATAGTATATAGCGTGTACCAGTCTCACCTCTACATAAATATAATATCCCTTCAGTTGAGTTTAGTGATAAAATACGGTTAGGAACTGTCCTATCCTCGAAATTGCCTGCCTTATATTTTACCTGTTATATAAATATATTTATGTTAATTAATAAAAACCGGAATTATAAGAAAAAAAGCTTTAAATAAATTACTTCGTTAGTGTAAAGAAAAAGATAATTGTTTCAACAAAAAAAAAAATATTATTCGGAATTAAAATTGCAAAACACATGGATGTATCTCCAGAAAAGAGAAAACCAGTTTTGTAATAATTATTCTTTATAACTACAGTTATTTAATAAATTACTATTTTTCTACAAGGATACACGAGCTTAATTTGAGATATAATACAATGATACATGTATTTTTTTCTGCTAACTGATTAAAAGTATTAATTAAATTAATAAAACAATTTTTTTTTAATTTGCAGTGATAATAACTAAAAGTCCTTCCTAGGGTTCTAAAAAAACGAGAAATATTCAGACCACGGCCTCTACATATTCTTAATGCAAACTGTTAAAGCGCAATGAAAAACAAAGAAAAATGAAGTAGAAATCTCTTCTGTAGTATCCTTGTGCATCAGAGAGAAAACATCAAGAGTGCCACGACAAGAACGCCATCCCAAGAAATGTGTGCACAACTCGGCTCATACGGAGTCTCCGACTGGAACCGTTACACACAATTAAATAAAAACTGTTAAAACCACACCAAATGGAAAATATTTCCACAACAACGCCAAACAAAAAATAGCCAAGACAAAATACCTACACAAAACGGTGGATAAATTATTTAATTTTGCTAAAAGACGATAAAATTAACCAATATCCAAAGTCAATACATGCTTAAAAAATGGTAGCAAACAAATGGAAAGCAAATGCAAGCGGGAGTATATATAGATCGTGGCTGGCTGTGGACTTGTCCGTTTTGTGTGACCATTCGATATCGAAGTGAGGGCGGGAATATGTATTCTCAATCAAACAGATAAATACTAAAATTTCATTTGTTCTCACATTGCAATTGTTAAATCATTTATAAACTAAACAACAATTACAAAATTTTTAACAATATTATTACAACATAACTTTTCATTTAAATAATAATCTTTTATTTGACAAACTATATTTACCTCCATATTATAGTTGTGACAGAAAGTATATCAGTAAGTTAACGCTAGTTCACATGATTGCAAATAGACTTGGAAACATCCAAAATTATTCCCGAAATAGAATAATGAAAGTTTTCCAAATTAATAAACTCAAACGAGTGCTAGCATATATGGCACACTGCTGTGTCATTTATGTTGGCACCTGTTCAAAGTCAATTTTGTAACTTCGTTAATTCTCTTCAGTTCTTAATAATATGGTGTTTCGCAAAATTAGTTTCTATGGTGATATGCTCTAGTTCTACTTGCTAGTTTTGTTTACTACCTGCGAAGTTAACTTGTTCATCTGGAATTAATGTAATGTTTAAATATTTATCTGGTTATTTTATTTATGTTTCAGGTTTAAGAATAGTTTTCATTGTATGAATTAATAGTTTATGTACGTAATATTGTGTGAATTCTAAGATTATAATTGTAAAATTAAAATACACCGAGGAGCCAAAAAAACCTTTAATAGGCATGCGTATGCAAATAACAGAGGTATGGAATCAGTCAGAGTAACGCGATGCGGTCGGCAGCGCCTATATAACACAACAAGCGTCTGGTAAAGTTGCTAGATCGGTTACTGCTGCTACAATGGTAGGTTATAAAGATTTAAGTGAATTTGAACGTGGTGTTATAGACGGCACACGGCAGATGGGACATAGCATCTCCGAGGTAGCGATAAAAGTTGGATTTTCGCGTACGACCATTTCACGAGTGTACCGTGAANACGGCACACGACAGATGGGACATAGCATCTCCGAGGTAGCAATAAAAGTTGGATTTTCGCGTACGACCATTTCACGAGTGTACCGTGAATATCGGGTATCCGGTAAAACATGAAATCTTCGACATCGCTGCGGCCGGAAAAAGATCGTGAACGAACGGGACAAACGACGACTGACGAGAACCAATAAATGTGACAGACGTGCAACCCTTTTTCAAATTGGCGCAGATTTAAATGCCTCCTGCATACCTTCAGACATTAGTCGAGTCCATGCCACGTCGTCTTGTGGCACTTCTGGGTGCTCGCGGGGGCCCTACACGATATTAGGCAGGTGTACCAGTTTTTTTGGCTCTTCAGTGTATATCTTTGTGATATATTATTCATCTTTCTAGACCTTTGATATGCAGTCTCTTCTGCGACTCAATCGACATTCTTCGGCAGCGTGTTGTATAGAACATTGGCAAAAAAAACGTAATACACATAAATAGGATATGCAGCTCCATTTGAGAGTTACTGCGATGTAAATTCAATAAAAACACATATTTTTATTATTGAATATCATTAATACAATTGACTACATTCATGTTGTAAGTACCACACAAACTGTTTGAAATGTGCCCAATATGACCGTAAGCAATCACTGCTACTGTGGCCAGTCTTTGTTAGTGTGTAGGCGAGTAGTTGTGCAACAATGCCAGGAATATTTACACGTGCATAGTATGCAGACACGGTGTTTGTTTACAGATACTTTGATGGAAATGGGCTTGGTGCAGCAGCTGATTATACGCGCAGGTGGTTTGGAAAAGGTGAGCCTGTCCAATGGCCGGCACACTCTCCAGGCCTCTCCCCGCTGGACTTTTTCTTCTGGGGCTGCCTGAATATTAGGGTTTACAGCGGACAGCGATCAGACACACGAGACCAGTTGCTACAGGTGATAACGGACGCCACTAATCAACTCAGAAATGAACTTGCAGGCATTCAGCGGCAACACGCCATGGTAGACTACAGCGTATCGCAGCTTGCTGACGGTCAGATTGGGCACATTTTTAACAGCTCGTGTGAGACATTCAACATGAATGTAGTCAGTTGCATTAAAGACTTTCAATAATTCCATGTTGTGTTTTTATTGTACTTATATCATGTAACTCTAAAATGGAGCAGCATTGCCTACTTGTGTATATGACACATTTTGTTGTCAATGATCTGTATAACACTTTTCCGAAGTATGTCGGTTGAGTCGCGGAACACTCTGTGTGTATCGATTGGTCGCGCGAGACAACGAAATCGGGAGCATGCCATATATATCCGCTCTGCGACTTCTTTCTTCTTCATTTTATCGCCTAACATAATGTAGTTACACGAGTTTTCTTCTTGCTAGCATCATTGTTTCATCTTAGGATGAAATAGTTTTTAACCACCGTTTGGGGTTAGTTTAACAGCGGATATTTAATTTCGCTACGTGGTAATGTTATGTTTTTTTTTTTTTGATTTCCTTTTTACAGAAAGTTTACTTGTTTAAGTAGCGGTTTGGGGCTTGGGTCGATGGGCATGTCGTGGCCAACCGTTTCTACCGTAGTGATGTGAAACGTACACCCATTTGTGGAATGTCTTTCTTGGCCACACTACAGCTGTTACTTGCGTCCCTCATATCGCAGTGACTTAAAAATGATATAAATTATAAATATAACTAATGAGTCTACTTTCCTCTACATGTATGCAAATAATTTGGATTAAGTTATTTAAAAGTTAGATGGTAGGTGGGTCTTTACGTCTCGTTGATAGCGATATCGTTACACTCTAAATTCGAATCATTGGAAAAGCACTGATTCGCAGTGAAATTCAACTACTTGAATTAGTGGAAATGGCTCCACTTATAAACAGCGGAAAAACAATGTTTTTTTCAGTAAAAAAAATTTACTAATTTAATTAGTGACGTGAAACTATTTCGTTGATTAAATACGTGACGGCTAACTGCATATTGTTATTTTTTTTTATTTTTGCCATATAATTACGAGAAATAAACCTATAAACGTTCGTTTACTATTTGTTTTGCGCAATTTAACGTAATTTAAGAAAGTACGCAATTTTCTGTAGGAAGCCGGGATTGAACTCACGCACCCATTTCCATTCTCTCTAAGACCGTAACCTACTATCTGAGCTACCATGTCATGTTTATAACAAAGCGGAAATATATGTCGTATATTTCCACATCAAATGCGTTTATTACAAATTGTATACCCTTACTTTTCGTCTTTGGTTTTATTGGTACCGTTAGGAATGTCAAAACACATAATACATATGATTGCACTCTCTTCACCACATAAAATACAGTTTTAACCTTCAAAAAAAGTGCTGTTATGATTACATGACATAAACGAAATGAAAGACATAAAAATTGAATGAAAGACTGAATGTTATGTTACCTCATAACATGTTGTTNACATGACATAAACGAAATGAAAGACATAAAAATTGAATGAAAGACTGAATGTTATGTTACCTCATAACATGTTGTTAAGAAATACGAAACATATTTTAGAAAGGATTTTGTATTGGTTTTATTAGTGTATGCATTGTTATTTCACTTGATACCCGTTGTTTAACGTCAATTTTTGCACGTTGTTTGACGGCCAATTATACACGATGTTTAACTGATTCGTCAGTCAAAAAACAAATCACTGAAAAATAGTGAATAAAATGACTTATGACTCAGTGGGTAATGTCACTGAATCAATAAGTGAAGGATGAGTGGCATTCTTTCACTGATTCATATGTTAAATTCACTGAAGTGACTGCTGAATAAATCAAATACTATTAACTGATTGAAACAGTGAAATTATCACTGACTATGATTTTTACACTGTACAGATGCAACCAGAAACAAATGCAATATTAGTGAGGTAATTACAAATGCGCACGTGACTTACCTGGGACTCGAACACAGAACGCCTCCTATCGTAAGCGGGCGTGCAACCAATGACATCACGGAGGTAAGATTCGGAACATCAACTCCTATAGTAATCAGTTTAAAGTTTTGGTAGACGAGGATTTTAAACTTCAAATATTTACAGAGACATCACTTGGAAAACAAGAGTGTGAGTCACCNAAGTTTTGGTAGACGAGGATTTTAA
The DNA here is from genome assembly GCA_002778355.1 of Clitarchus hookeri. Lineage (NCBI taxonomy): Eukaryota > Metazoa > Arthropoda > Insecta > Phasmatodea > Phasmatidae > Clitarchus > Clitarchus hookeri. The sequence goes on from NQII01003571.1 coordinate 165,427, forward strand.
ACTTCAAATATTTACAGAGACATCACTTGGAAAACAAGAGTGTGAGTCACCTAAATCATGTAAGTTTTCGTGGCATGCCGAAACTCATCTTATGTACAGAATTTGGTGTAAATTGTAAATAGCTTGACCGGTTTCCGATATATGGTACCAAAAATTTAGATTCTCATTTGGCGCTATTGAACAAAAATCATAAAACAGGACCTGTATAGGCATATCTGATTCTTCCGATATATAATGAAATATTTCAAATGATTGAATAGATACGATACACTTTTTTAAATTATTTATTTTCCTCCATACTGTAAATAAAGACAGACACACTTTAAACATGGCCTACTGTAGCACTACTTGTGTAAAAAGTTCGCTGGGAATAGGTTGATTGGTGCCGGACATATGACAAAAAAATTCCATTTTCGCGTTTGGTGGTATCTTCATTACTTGAGAACCAAACGGATCGGTTATTGGCATTGTCTATGTGTGTCATAGATACTGTTACATATCAAATTGGTTGAAATTGTTTGGGACATGTGGCATAGAGACAAAATATTTACATTGCTTGTGATTTTGAAAATATTTCACTGCCCCCTTGTGGCTTATAAATTTATATGGACTACAAAAACACAACTTTTTACCGGGATTTGATGGGCATTGGTTAATAATTTCGCAAGATAGGACACTAAAACGGAATTTTTCATATGCTGCTATCTTCCAAAATGGTGGACAAATGAGTTTATATGTTTGCCTGTTTGATGCTTGCATAGACACTACCAGCATACAAAGTAAGGTTGTAATTTGTTGCATTGTTTCGTAAATATAGAGTGCTCTAAGTACATGTTTATATGGGCACTGTTTACAGATTACCACGCCTGTCTTTCAATGTCACTTTGTAAGGGCTGTTCACGGTAAACTGAACACTCTTGAAAGCACTGCTTAAGACATACTTGTATGCACATTGTGTATTATTCCACTATACGTTAAATTGACATTTCCTTGAGTCTGATAACTTTATTTATGCGTCGGTCAAGTGAAACTGTCAAACTATAGGCTGAGTAAATATTTTACAAATTTGATAATTCTTACACTTATACGCGTAAACGAAACGGAAAGCAAAATTAATCATTTCAGTTTTCACAAATGTTTATATAACCATTTTAATTCAACTTTAAAGCACAAAACTACTTTCCCTCTATCGTTACCAAGTTTACTGTGCAGATGCCATTCATGTTCCCGTTATAACAGATGCAGGTAGGCGCAGTGACTTTTTGAACAGTTATTTTCCAAAGGGTTAATTTAATCATAAACAGACTACGAGTAAAATGCGGGGTCCGCGGTGGTGTAGTGGTCGAATAACTTGCCTCCTACCGAGGCGAAATGGNAAGTTTTGGTAGACGAGGATTTTAAACTTCAAATATTTACAGAGACATCACTTGGAAAACAAGAGTGTGAGTCACTTAAATCATGTAAGTTTTCGTGGCATGCCGTAACTCATCTTGTGTACAGAATTTGGTGTAAATTGTAAATAGCTTGACCGGTTTCCGAGATATGGTACAAAAAATTTAGATTCTCATTTGGCGCTATTGATCAAAAATCATAAAACAGGACCTGTATAGGCATATCTGATTCTTCCGATATATAATGAAATATTTCAAATGATTGAATAGATACGATACACTTTTTTAAATTATTTATTTTCCGCCATACTGTAAATAAAGCCAGACACACTTTAAACATGGCCTACTGTAGCACTACTTGTGTAAAAAGTTCGCTGGGAATAGGTTGATTGGTGCCGGACATATGACAAAAAAACTCCATTTTCGCGTTTGGTGGTATCTTCATTACTTGAGAACCAAACGGATCGGTTATTGGCATTGTCTATGTGTGTCATAGATACTGTAACATATCAAATTGGTTGAAATTGTTTGGGACATGTGGCATAGAGACAAAATATTTACATTGCTTGTGATTTTGAAAATATTTCACTGCCCCCTTGTGGCTTATAAATTTATATGGACTACAAAAACACAACTTTTTACCGGGATTTAATGGGCATTGGTTAATAATTTCGCAAGAGAGGACACTAAAACTGAATTTTTCATATGCTGCTATCTTCCAAAATGGTGGACAAATGAGTTTATATGTTTGCCTGTTTGATGCTTGCATAGACACTACCAGCATACAAAGTAAGGTTGTAATTTGTTACATTGTTTCGTAATTATAGAGTGCTCTAAGTACATGTTTATATGGGCACTGTTTACAGATTTCCACGCCTGTCTTTTCAATGTCACTTTGTAAGGGCTGTTCACGGTAAACTGAACACTCTTGAAAGCACTGCTTAAGACATACTTGTATGCACATTGTGTATTATTCCACTATACGTTAAATTGACATTTCCTTGAGTCTGATAACTTTATTCATGCGTCGGTCAAGTGAAACTGTCAAACTATAGGCTGAGTAAATGTTTTCCAAATTTGATAATTCTTACACTTATACGCGTAAACGAAACCGAAAGCAAAATTAATCCTTTCAGTTTTCACAAATGTTTATATAACAATTTTAATTCAACTTTAAAGCACAAAACTACTTTCCCTCTATCGATACCAAGTTTACTGTGCAGATGCCATTCATGTTCCCGTTATAACAGATGCAGGTAGGCGCAGTGACTTTTTGAACAGTTATTTTCCAAAGGGTTAATTTAATCATGAACAGACTACGAGTAAAATGCGGGGTCCGCGGTGGTGTAGTGGTCGAATAACTTGCCTCCTACCGAGGCGAAATGGGTTCAATTCCCGGTGGAGTCGCTCCCGGATTTTCGCATGTGAGGATCTTGCAAGACGATGCCGCTTGTCGGCGGGTTTTCTCGGGTATCTCCCATTTCCCCCGCCCTTGCATTCCGGTACTGCTCCATACTCACCTCACCGCCCTCATCGGCTCTCAAGACCTTGATGTCAAGAGCTGCCCAAATCTCTCTCCACTCCACTCTCCACTCTCTCTTTGTAATACGCCTACTATCCCAGCGAAAATCCATCGTGTGAAACCAAATTACAGTTGGCGCGAAACCTTTTTGAGGTGTGCCGGATGTCGGACCTCTAGATTTCATTTTTGCATATATATATTCTTCACTGTGTTTTGTTGCATAGCTGACGGAATTTCTTTCCATTCTACCTGAAGTGTGCTGAAATGTTGATGATTTCTATTTCTGTCTGTCAAGTGTGCCTAACACAGAAATAATGTTCAAGCTCTTCCCATACATGACATTTTGCGTTCATATCGGAACTTTAAGTGGGTAAGTTAAGCAGTTCCGCCCGATAGCCTACAAACAAGGACTTCCTTCGAAGCTCTGGCATAAATCTCAGGTTCCTACTGTCCAAGATCACTGCGAACAAAGTTGTAGTGCGGTGATTTTAGCCAAATATATTAATATGCAGATGGGAGACACATTTTTAAATCTTGAGATACTTTGGAGGTAGTAACATGAAATTTGATGAATGGGACACCTAAAATATTATTTGTGAAAGAGACAAGAGGAGAATATCATTGACGAGATGGCATTTAATTAGGCTAGGATACGTTTAATGTTTGAACGCCATAGTTTGAAAGGTTCGAGAATGTAAAGATTGTTATAACAGAATATGGTGGAAAGGAAGGATTTAAAGTCTTCAAGAAAAGCGAATTCGTGAAGGAGTCTGGAAGAAAATACCACGTAAGAACATTTTCCCCCTCCCCTAAATTTGACGGTTTAAAAATTTTAACGTAGGGTGTAAAACTGTGGATGAAGGAAACAGAAGTAGGGTCTTCATAGACATGAAACATGGTGAGTAGTGTAGTGTAAATGTCAAATACGATGGCTGTTAGTTAAATAGCATTTGTAATGAAAAATAAATATTAATGAGTATGCTGGAGAGGGAGGAAATAAAGTTATTACGGAAATAATAATGCTAAGTAGTGCGTTCTACACGCGATTTATGACGCCTGTAACTTAAATGATTCGAATAGCATATCTCATTTAATAAGATAATGTTGTATCCTCGCAAATGTCTTATTTTAAAAAGAAACTCTACACTCTTCAAGAAGTTCTTAAATCACTGTTTCAGAAATCGTCGAAAAGGATCTCAAAATATTTTACAACCAATAAGTTTTATTACAAAGCCTGAATTAGGAAACAGTATATGTGTAAATTATTTATTTATCATATATACTGTAAAATTTTTATATTTCTGAATCAATTAAACTATTAAAGCTATTTAAATTAAATTGTTTGCAGGATGTCCTTATATAGTGTGTTCGCACTAAATGACAATGACCTTCACTGCACTATGTTGAAAGGTGATACCGGTGAAGTACTTTTCGAACTCTGTCTCACATTTTGCATGCAGTATCTAAATGTCAACAATTTAATTCTTATTTTTAAATGGCGGTGTTAATATTGTAGGTTTATTCACTGTGTAAAAGATGGCAGATTGTTACACCAGGGTTTCGCCGATAAGTGAAAACTGAGATGAACATATGCGGTAATTTTGGTATTATGACCAATCGTCTGGTCTCAGTGGCCTCATGAATCTAGCATATAATAGTGTGCGGGGCACCGCGCCAGCGACACAGTAGTGCTGTGACGAAAGCAGTACGTTACGTATTGTAAAGTTACGTATATGATACATAATTTAATGGCAGTCCACATTTTAACACACCACTGACAGTTAAATCATAAGAGCCGAACTAATGGTCCAAAATAGTGTTCCACAACACTTTATTAAACAGGCGGGATTTACAGCAGATGTTACAAGTGTCCAACGTACATTCACTGGCATGCAACCGCATTCCGTATAATATTACCTTGCACATTATCCAGCTTATCCAGCATCTCCTCATTAACTGTAAAAATCGTGGCATGAAATTTTGCCACCATAACTATCTACAATGCCCACAAATGATCATTCATTATAGTCCGGAGGATATGTCTGAGATTGTGCATATTCTTCTTATAAGCATAAAATTTGGCAAAAAGAGTATTGATATTAGAACAAATATGTTGAGCGTTGTAGTCCATTCCATAATTGAATATGAGCCGCCATAATGGAAAATTGTGGCTGATATGTTTTTTGATTGTAACTCGTAATCTTTTTTGCCAATTTTATTTTAAAAAAATTGAATTTACTAGTTTATTACAGACATTTTTACATGTTTTATGTGTATTATCAGAGAAATAACTGCATCATAAATTAGAAGGAAGTTATAGTATATTGTATTGACTGGCTCGCCAGAAATAATATCTTCGAACAATTAAAAAAGTGTGAAAATGGCTATAATTTTTGTAAATACGTACTTATTTCAGACCACGATGATTGCCCAAAATAAGTCGTGAGTAACTTTTGCACGTTAAGGGTGCATATAAACTATACAAAAAATGGCATGTCTTCCGTATTATGACAAAATTCTATAGCTAATCAAATTGGTTACATTTTGTTACAGGTTTAACCAGTCTCCGGGACATGTTTAAGAGCCAAATAAGAATTAGCACGTTTAACTTGGGCGATTAAATTGATAACAGAATACCGACAATATGTTTTAATATCAAGAGGAGTTTAAAGTTTGTTAAAGGTGACTGCAGTGCCAACCCTCAAGGAATGTCAGTGACGGATTGGACAAAGTGCATATTTTGCCAAACGATACAAGCTGAGAACGGACGTACCCTGGTGATCATGAGAGTAAAAATACTGCTGCAGGATGCAGGATATGTAACGATAGAAAATAATATTTTAGCCCATGATGCTATAATCACTTTACCCGAAGTAATAGGATCTTTAGGTAGGCTGAATGACGGAAATGGAATAAAAGCAACACTGCTCCTTGTTTAAAGCTAAGATCCACAGAAAATGCAATTTACGTTACAATCAAAAGGAAGCGAATCGGGCAACAGAACGTTGGAGGAAGGATAGTAAAGGAGTGAAACATTCAGAACAGATAACTGAAATAGTGACTGAAAGTTAATTTAATAAACCTCTGGTAGTAGGTGTAAGAAGAGAAGAGAGAATTCCAATCGAGACAAGTCGGAGCAGAAATGTTTCTTCTGTGAGAATGAAGACACGGAAATGCAGAAAAAGTCATTACCCTGTGCATCAACTTTTAAAGTGGACACCCGTGTCAGGCAGTGCGCTATAATTCTTTCAAGTTAAAGTAAGTGGATATGATTGCTAGATACGCAGTGTACCATGTAGGATGCCTCGCAAGTCTCCATAACAAGAACAACAAACAACAGAGAGATGAAATCTGAAAGTAAGATTTTCAACGGTTTATATTCAAGAACGCATTTGCAGAACTTATAGGATTCGTCGAATTCTAACTAGAATGTGAAGTAAATACACCGGTATTTCAACTAAGTGATCTTTAACAGCTGCACTGCAGTAATTTGAGCAACTAGGGAGAAATTCTTCTTGTGTTTATTCTACAAGGCTAAAAAAATCTAATTATAGCCTATTTCCCTGAACTTAGAGCATATACAGAAGGCAGGGATATGATAATAAAGTAGTTGGACGCTCTCTTAGGGAAACTTGCAGCCTTGATTAAGAATCCAAAGCAGTGATCTTGGCACGAGTAGCAGCTATATTCCGCCGAGATGTTTTACAGCACAGGCAACCACCTTTCATGAAATCATTAAAAGAATAATGTCAAGAAAATGCTATCCCTTCAACTTTGGTAACTTTTGTATCAATGGTAATGTATGGCTGAATTAAAAAAAAATGAAACTTATGCATCGAAACCCTGTCTTACAGTAGGACAGATATTCATTCTTAATGCCCTTATGGACACACTCAAGTCCGAGAGACGTCAATGCCACTGTTTTTATGCCCCTATATCCACTCCAGAACCAAAAGTAAAGATCTTATTAACCTTTAATTTACTTTGGGCATATCAGTAGCATACTACCGGGTTTTGAGCTTATCCACAGCATTAGAGAACTCAACTATTGCTCACTTTCATAACATTGCGAATTGGGCGTTGTAGGCCATCCCATAATTCAACTTGGCATATTTACAACCTCTGCTGTTCATAACATCGACCACAATCCAAGTGCAACAAGTGCTGTTGGATCTTTTCATGGAACAGGAATTTATATTTTTCAGTATCATGNATCTTTTCATGGAACAGGAATTTATATTTTTCAGTATCATGACATAGATAATTGTGGCACAAATCAAGTAATTGAACTCTGCAAAAATTCTTCCAAGAGGGTAATGTAATTACGTAATTGTTATTCACTACAACATCATGTAGTTTCTGCCAAGCTAATCAGCTCTCCTCTAAAATTCTATGGTCTTGAATATGCTTTTAAAGATTTGGCAAATGAAAGCATTGTCAATTGGAAATAATTGGTGCAGGCATGTTTCTGAGATGCTTGAAAGTAAAGGCAGTTGTGTCGAAAACCAAAATTCCTCCAAGTTGGGCGACTTTTCACTCAGTTCNCTGAGATGCTTGAAAGTAAAGGCAGTTGTGTCGAAAACCAAAATTCCTCCAAGTTGGGCGACTTTTCACTCAGTTCGAAATAAAGAGAAACTACCCATTACACACACCATAAATTCACTTCTTCCCTTATTTTATGATAAATCTAAATCAGTTACTATGTTTTGTCACTCCGTGGATGTGTTTAGACATGCAATAACTGCTTTGAATTCAGGACAAATACCTGTGATTACATGCGAACAACCACTTTGCAAGTTTGTGAAAAAAATACAATGGACGTGGCCTGAAACATACGGCAAGGATACATTTGTTGGTATCCTTGCAGGATAACATTTAAAACTGGCACTGAAGAGCTTAGGAAACTTGTTAGATAACAGTGGTTGGACGGTAATTCTTACGCAAGCACAAATCGCTTCATCAGGTACTGCAGACTATTTTTGAAAGCTTCACATGTAAAGAAGACCTTAGAAGTACATCACATAAACTAGTGTTCACTGTAAAGGCTTAAGCAAGTATCTTATAAGGATTACTGTACTGATAGTGAAAGTCAATTTGAAAACCTGTCTGAAGAAAGCTGGTGGCAGGGATAAGAGAAAACGTGCCCTCAGTTTCAGTTCTAGAACCTTATACTGAACACACAGCTGGTAATATTTACATAGGATAGAGCGTTATAGAAGGGAGATTTTGGTCTTTATACACAGTCGTTATCTAAACTTCAGTGGGTGTTTCACGCTCTTGATCACCACAATTATGCTTGATAGGTTGCCGTCCAACTGTTTTGATAGTTTGGTGTTGAGAGAAAACAAATAAAGTGAACATCATCGTGAACCCGATGTTGATATGATGATTCTAGATGGACATGTCGTTGCTCATATTATTACACAAGACAAACCAGACACATATTTGGATTACACCAGAAATTTCATCAAGTACATTCAAAACCAGTTCAGAAGAACTAGCCTGTGTCGGATAGATATCATGTTTGATGTTTATAAATCTGATAGCCTCAAGTCTTCTGTGCGAGGAAAGAGAGGCAAAGGGATACGTAGACGAGTTGAGGTAGCAAAGAGAGTACCTAAAAACTGGAGGCTGTTCCTGCGATATGACCAAAACAAGAGAGAACAATTTGACTTACTAGCTACCGAAATTTCATCAGTTAGGTACAAAATTAAAGATGTGGTAACACAAAGGGAAAGAGTAAAATATTCTTACCCAATTACTGCATCTACCACAGAGGGACTGGAACCCTACAATCATGAGGAAGTTGACAGCAGAATGTTTATTCATGCCCTTGACGGTGTTTCTGAATGCAGAAAGTGCATTATTATATGTACTGCAGACACAATTGTTGTCGTGTTGGCTCTACACTTTCGGTTTGAGGTGGTAAGGGCGTAGCGATCTTGTATTCGACAAGTCAATGTGAAGGGGACGCTCTGATGTTTCCTTTATGGTGCGCCACCATATTGGCACCTAACTGTTCGCGGATACCAGAACGAGACGTTGCCGCAACGCTAGAATGGTTGAGGAGCAGCTGATGACCAGGCTCTTCATCACTGGCCCCCAAGAAACCCAAATATTACCCCGTACAATTTTTTTCTATAGGGGTACATAAAGGATATAGCGTTTCGTCCACCATTGCCGGCTAACATTGACGACCGCAAAACGAGAATTACGGTAGCCATCCAAACCGTAAGACCGGACATGCTGGCGAGAGTGTGAAACGAGTTTGCTTACCACGTAGATAAGGTATGGTGAACAAACTTCGCGGTTCCACGGTTTACTTGATATGTCAATCAAGATTGTAGGTTATTTGGTTTTGATGTTATATATCTTCAAAGTTGGGGTACTCTTTTATACTCACACTGTAATATTTCAAGTCTCTCTATTGTGTTATGTCAATACAATAACACATGTAAATCCACTTTTTTGTTAATACAAAGCACAAATGTTTTAGCGTCTAATGTGTGAAGAATAATTTTTTAACTGTTAGTAGATAAAATCATGACAATTTTGTTTAGTGTATTTTCCAGACGCTTAGAGGTCTGTATTTTGACAGAGTTAAAAACAAATATTCTATGTTCTTGTTTATAAATGAAAGATTAAAAACCATTAAATTTTAATGATCAACTCTTAATAAATAATTTTCAGACTTTATTTTTTTCCCCTACATTTATTATATTAGAAACTTTGAATGATTTTGTTCCTAATAGAAGTCCTTTGAAATTCAANTATTTTTTTCCCCTACATTTATTATATTAGAAACTTTGAATGATTTTGTTCCTAATAGAAGTCCTTTGAAATTCAATAAATATTTAATGTTGACATTTTTCTGAGTCAGGTTAACTAATATCGCTGAATCATTACTATACAAGCTATGTTTTCGTAGATTGTTTTGATTATCAACACATTTAATGTAATAGGTATTAGTAAAGCTATAAAAGTTCTCTCGTAATAACTGTGTTCTATATGGGCCTCTATATTTTGTTATGTATAACATAAATNAGTAAAGCTATAAAAGTTCTCTCGTAATAACTGTGTTCTATATGGGCCTCTATATTTTGTTATGTATAACATAAATACAAACATTAATTTATTTTTATACTGTCAGATTCATATTTTTTATAACTTCTGACTTTAACTTTTAGTAATTAACACGTAAAAAAGAATTATCTGGTTTCTTCATTTGAGTTATTAAAATGGTAATCAATAACAATGTTTATATTTATTAAATAGTTTATAATATAACTTAAAGTTTGAAAGGATATATTTTCCAAATACAGACAAAATTTTAAGTTACAGTATTTATAGCAATACGCATAAATTCGATATTCTTATACGCAAGATATTCGTCCACTAATGACACTTAGGATAACGCACTATTTTGATTATTTATGCACGATAAAACAAGGAAATATTCTGAATATACAACAAACTATGTTTTTTTCATTTTGTTCTGATACAGATTTCAAGAGTTGAATGTCTCAAACATGATATCACGTGACGAAATGTTCGCTGAAAGGAAGACCTAAACAAAGTGGAACGATCAATGTATTATGAAAGAGTGGTCAGGAATACAAGCTGAAATGAAATAAAATTGGCCCGTGAAACCCGGGAACTCGCTTTTGAGAACTTTTTTTTTTAGGGCTCGTGAATTCAGTTGCCGCAATGGCGGTAGTCGTTGTGCCGTATAAATGGGTGTAGGTGGGCGCTTCGCGAGTCAGCGAACTACTCTCTTGAACACGCAATTGGGCGCACTTACGCCCGTGGCGGTCAAGCACTCGCATTACACGCCGCGCGTAGTGGCACGAACCCAACACTTGACCGAGGAGAGGGGGTGACTGAATAAAGGCGAAAATGGTAGGCAGCTCACGCATTCATTTTTTTTAAGTTAATGGCTTGTTTGAGTCCACTATTTGGTACTCTGTTGACGGTTAAAGATGGTAGTGACTCTCATTAAAATTAACACTAGTCTCCCATTGTGTAATAGGCTTTTCCCGGTTAACTNCGGTTAAAGATGGTAGTGACTCTCATTAAAATTAACACTAGTCTCCCATTGTGTAATAGGCTTTTCCCGGTTAACTTAGCTTTTTGAAAGTCCTACTTGGGATCTGCTTTTATTGCTAATATTGTATTATAATAACAAAAGCAAAGTTAGCATTGCCATTTGCCTATTAATTGTAAAATGGTGGAATTGAAAAGAATAAAAATGTGTCGTAAAATGCAAATTCACACTCTAATGTGTATAAAAAAATTAATGCAACCAACAGTATGGCAACAAATTAAAACGTGTCATTCCCAACACAGTGTCAATAGTTCAGAATTTTTTTTTATTTGTTGCCATCCTAATTATAAGCCTTCGCGCATATACGTAGTCATGAGCACGGATTTAATTATAATTTTCGTTTCAAAAACCGTGAACAGCATTTACATGCGTTTACTTCCCTTATTCGAGACACAGGCAAACGTGATGGGGAGTACTTGCACAATACCAAGTTCGTGGCGAAAATTTCTTTAATAGGACGGACGTGTGGGGAGTTTTTTGAAATAACATTATTTTATTCGGTTTTCAAGCCACTTTATCTCTTCCCTCCAGACGGTAGAGAGTTAGGACATTCGTAATCAATTAGAAGATAATGAACCCAGGACTAAACGCAAAACCTTCTGACACGACGATAACGACCTTGCGACCTCAGCCAAGGATTGATGGGAATATCTTATGGAAGAGTTCGGCAAAGGGAAAACTTCCACCGCTAAGTTCGCAGTGTTCCAAATGGTAGCTTTTAATTCCTGTTAATTACAATTTTAAGCTACGCGAATAATAAAAGATAAATGTTTTACATAGTTATGAAGTTATTTTATATTTTTTTCAAGATTGTTTAAATTATCCTGTTTTTATCGTAGAGAATAGAGAAAATGTGGTACCTTGCCGACACTTGCGCATACCTAGTGCCGAAAATGTTCCCTTTGCCAAACTTATCACATCGATATTCTGAACCTGTGGTAGAAGTAACCTTAGTCTGGTTAATTTTTATTTGCATAACGAATTGGTGCTTACTGGATGATGCCGTAGGCGTGTTGCCATATACTCCAGTCCCGGCCTCCGCGTCACGAGAGGACGACGATAACGGCCACCGGAGACACGATTGGTCGAAATTGAACTGCTGGACGGAACAAAGGGATGATGAGGGCGGCGAGGGGTGATTGAAGAGTCTCCTCGTCGGTGGTTTTCGCGCCTCCTCTCCGTGGAGAGGGGGTGGGGAGCGTATAATAGATATGCGCGCCTGCCCGAGTTGAGGGCAGCGCGGATGGAAGTAATTTACGGCGGGACCGGATAAGGGAATAATTGCGTAGGAGGCGCCCGTGCCGACTGCGGAGGGCTGGCGGGTCACTTTGTGCTGCGGGTCAGGCCGTGCTGAGGCGCAGGCACAGGAGGCCCGACTGCACACACCCTGTACAAATCAGTACAGGCAATAACGTGCGGGGTTTCACACCGGGCCATCGGAGGAGGCGTAGAAACTGCCCTCGCGGGAACGACAAAGGAAACAGGGCAGGAGAGTCGCATTTGTGACGCTTACACTGTACGAGCCTTTTATTGTACGCTTTTACATTTACTTCCATCTGTCCTATTCAGTTCGTCCTCGGGTAACTCCTGGTAAAGTTTTTTATATTGGTGTTTTCATAAAAGTACCTAATTTTGTATTAAATTGTACTTTTACTTATATTTCGTCTATATATTATATTTCATCTATATGTACTTTGTTCTTAAAACCAGAGAGAAAGAAGGCATTTTGGAAATTCCAAATAAGAAATAGATCTTATGCGAAATACTACACTGAAGAGCCAAAAATCTGGTATAGGCGTGCGTATGCAAATAACAGAGGTATGGAACTTATCAGAGTAACACGACGAGGTCGGCAGCTAGATCGGTTACTGCTGCTACAATGGCAGGTTATCAAGATTTAAGTGAGCTTGAAAGTGGTGTTATAGTCGGCTCACGAGAGATGGGACATAGCATCTCCGAGGTAGCGATGAAATTTGGATGTTCGCGTATGACCATTTCACGAGTGTACCGTGAATATCGGGAATCCGGTAAAACATCACATCTTCGACATCGCTGCTGCCAGAAAATATCGTGAAAGAACGGGACAAACGACGACTGACGAGAATCATTAAACGCGACAGACGTGCAACCCCTTCTCAAATTGGCGCAGTTTGGAATTGTGGACTGCCCTGAAGGATTCATGGTGTGAATTGCCTCATGCATACCTTCAGATATTAGTCGAGTCCATGCCCCGTTGTCTTGCGGCACTTCTTCGTGCTCGGGAATGAAGGGGGGCCTTCAAGATATTAGGCAGGTGTACCAGTTTTTTTTTGGCTCTTCAGTGTATTAAGCTGCGGACCCACGAATGCGATGCGTTGTCACATTGGTGTAATTTTCTACGGTCTGTAAAGATTTCTTTGCATGCGGCGGAGGAACATCTTGAAATAATAATTTAAACAGGGCTTCAGAAAAATTGGAAGTAACCGTGAATGGACAAGAATACTCAGAATTTGAAAAAGACATTCACAACACAGTCTCAAGTGTTAAAGTGACGATTCTTAACACCTAGTATTGAGAGCTGATAAGAATGAAGCGAGGTGAGAACGGAGCAGCTATGTAATGCAAGGGCAAAGGAAACGGAAGATCCCGAGCAAACCGCCAACNATGAAACTGAAGATCCCGAGCAAACCGCCAACCAGCGGTATCGTAGGTGCGAAAATCCGGGAGTGACCCCACCGGATATCGAACCCTGTTTGCCTTAGTGGCAAGCGAGTAGTCTGACCACTACCCTACCCCAACCCCTGTAAAATATTGAAAACCATTTTTAATAATTCGTTGCCAAACTAAAGACAATTTTCCGTGCCAGCGTCTAACGTCGTAGGTGTGGTTTATTTCAAAGGTTAGTTTCGTGCCAACTTTAACGTGGGCAGCTTCACATACATATAATACTTTTTTTTTATCGCGACTCTGAAAAAATGTGATGACGGATACTTTCACACAACAAAGTTTCTGGCTCAAATTTAGTTTTTAAATGGTGATGTGTGACTTTATTTATGAAATAACGCAATGTCTAATAGTTTCAAGCCACTTCATCTCTCCCCTTCAGGCGGTGGAATTTAATGACGTTTTCAGTATTCGTATAGACAAATTAAACAGTTCCACGTTTCAAAGACTCATTTAAAGTGTTGTGTACTCAAAGTGCGTAATGAGGTTATTATAGGCACAATAATTTATTGATTAAGACTAAACTTTTACTGCCATTTTTTTTGTTTAGTAGACAGTTGTCATTATGACGTAGCAGTGTGAAACATTTTATTAGGCGGAAAGAGAAACAACATTATTTTTACGTGCTCATTGCTTTTTTCTGCACCTATGAAGGGCATAGCAGTAGTATGATAGCGGTGGCGGCAAGTCATTGGAATGTTTTGAATGACAGTCGAGTTATAAACCAAGAACTGCGTATCCGTTACAGAAAAAACGAGGCGACAAGATAATCCTTTTAGCGGCACGTGCTGCTGGCCTTGGTTGTCTTGAGTTTCTGCATTTAAGTGAAGAATTTTCTAGTGGTTTGCTTTCCTAGTTTCTCTAAGCGTGACTCGGGTTGCGTCAAACGTTCCAGGTCAAGGCCAGCAGAGTATAGATCGTGCGATGTGCCTCCGGGCCAGGAGTAAATGGATGAGTGGATGAGTTTCAGCGATAGACGACAAGCGGCGAGAGAAGTGACCAGCGGAAGGGAAGTCTGTGACTTGCGAGTATCAAGTAGTGAAGGTGTGGTTGGCAGACTGGACTATTGGACTTGATGCGTGAGTGAAACACATTACAAATGATGGCAACAGACAGACTGAACGTGTGGTAACGATGACTGTGTGTTAATTGGCTGTAACGAAACAGTGTCATTGGGAAAAACGTTAATTCGAGTTGAAACAGACATTAAATATTCCGCTCATTGAGAAATAAAAAGTGTAAGAGTGATGGTAGATAATTTAATGCTGTAAACAATAGCTGTGTGAATAAATAAGAATTAAAATTTAGTTTTATTTTAATTTTTATTATGACCTCCGTCCCTCACGAACTCAGATACGTCCCTAGGGCGTCTTGTAACACTATAAATAGAAATGTAACAGGGCTTACAAAAATTCTGAGGTAACCACGATTAAACAATGCTGAATGCTATTGAGGATGACGATGTTAATGTTTAAAATAATTCAGTTTCACTTCATTGAAAACCAGTTATCGAAATTAAGTCATTGAGAAATTATGTACTTATATTCATATTCCAGTGGTCTGTGGGCTTGAAAATAGTGAAATATATGTAATATTGCACATAACGTCGGTGACTCTATTGCCTAAGCTTTTTGACATATTTTGTTGGGTTCGTAGAGAAATTAACAAAATATTTGACACCACGTTGAAGTATTTAATTTTATCAAGAGTAACGCATACGTCATAATTTTGAATTTGCAGTATGATATGTAGGAGTATTAAAATCCTTAACTGATTATTTTCGTTATATTTCGATTACTCTCTGGTATTGAGCAATAAAGTTTTTATTATTGAGCACGATTCATTAATAAACAGCATTTCAAACTAGAAGTCTAGTCCTCAGAGCAAGGATATATCTTATATATATATATATATATAAACTTTTTGTCCGTTTGTTCGGACGCGTGAAACTTCCAAAAATATTAACCGATTTTCATTCTGTATTTTTATAAACATTCTTTTCGTTCCCACGAGTGTTTGCACACCTTTCTTTTTTATCTGTATTACCTGTAAAGGTACTAAAATCTGATAAAAGCTAATATTTAGCATGCTTTCGCGTCAGGAAGCGCCTTAGTCAACAATGCAACGTCAACAATGGAATGTCAACAATGCAAAGTCGAAACCTAGCAACAGATCTATCGTCTATATAAAAACTATATATCGATATATCGATACTTGTCGATATATCTATATAACATATGTCGATACTTATCGACAAGCGAACATAACACATAAAAATCTGTGAATTCAAAACATTACACGAAAATGAAGCGGTAAATTATCCACCAGAATTTCTAAATTCGCTTGATGTTCCAGGATTGCCTCTACCAAAACTTTGCAACGGCCCACGCCTTTCAATAAAAAAATTATATGCAATACTATAGAAGCTACCATCTTGAAAGGTGCTTTCAAAGGAGATGATGTGCTTCTTCCCAGAATTCCATTTATTACATCAGAAATTCCCTTTCACTTTAAAAGAACACAGTTTCCAGTCAGATTGGCATTTGCAATGACAATAAATAAAGCTCAAGGGCAGTCATTGCAAATGTGTGGAATATATTTGGAAACAGAATGTTTTTCGCACGGCCATGTGTTTCGCGGTATGTGTCATGATCTAGAGTAGAAAAACAACACAACTTATTCATACGCGCGGAAGATGGTAAAACTAAAAATTTTGTATACAACCAAGTACTTCAATAATAAAAATTTTTAAATACATAGACTTCTTTCAATTAATTTCACAGAAATGAATAGAACCAAAATATTTTATGCCACAGCAACGCGTCGCAGGGAAAGCTAGTGCAGACATAAAATCTTTAATCAATTGCTTTGCTGGCAAAATATTAAAAAATATGTTATATAAAATCTTTTAACAATTTTTTTTCAAAACTATTAAATAATCCAATAATACCGAACTTCCACGTAGATGAAATAATTTGTATCTTTATAGTATAATATATGGGCAAACAGAGATAATCAATATTATTTTATTCATGGTTTATAATCTTACCCATTAAAATCACTAATTTAAAAATTGTTAAAATAAACTGTATTATAGAAATGGAAATGAAGATTTTGAAAATGCAACCCTGTAAAATATTACGTAACTAACCTCGAAGTGAAACAAATATATTATGATCCTTTTTTTTTATATACACTAGCGTAAGAATCAGTGGGAGACAGGCGTAGATAACAGTGAAAATATATGCAGGAATGTAGAATTTGCAAGGGTTTATTGTTTGGCGTTTCAGACGTTTCTTTTCTTTAAAATGTTGCTGTGTAGTCTTACAAAATGTTATTAATACATTATTTTTTGATCACTGTCCAGGTTTCTAAAGCTCTGACGTTTTAAGAAATTTTGTAATTCGGATGTTTTCATGGTATATTCTCGGAATTTTCTAGAACACATGTTCACGGGTAATTGCGAATAAAATCCAAAGAATGAAGTTGAAACTTTATTTTGATTCTAATTTTTTAAAGCTCCCCCTTTGTGTTCAAATACAATTACGATGGGTGAGGGTTGGCCTTAGATGGTAAACCTAATATAAATCCTATCCACATATGTTTGGCAAATTACAGCGTTGAAGCTTAATACGCCACAGAGGGTGAATGTGATACCATAAAATGTGAAGAAACGTCTCCGAATTGTACAAAAATTAACAATAATAGACTAAGAGCGGGAGACAATTCCGATGTACTTTAGAGAACACCGGCAAGTGCAGATAAAACACACAAGAAACGAACACTTAAACACTGTGCGCCAGTAGCTTGNTCTAACGTCGTAGGTGTGGTTTATTTCAAAGGTTAGTTTCGTGCCATCTTTAACGTGGGCAGCTTCACATACATAAAATAACTTTTTTTTGTCGCGACTCTGAAAAAATGTGATGACGGATACTTTCACACAACAAAGTTTCTGGCTCAAATTTAGTTTTTAAATGGTGATGTGTGACTTTATTTATGAAATAACGCAATGTCTAATAGTTTCAAGCCACTTCATCTCTCCCCTTCAGGCGGTGGAATTTGATGACGTTTTCAGTATTCGTATAGACAAATTAAACAGTTCTACGTTTCAAAGACTCATTTAAAGTGTTGTGTACTCAAAGTGCGTAATGAGGTTATTATAGGCACAATAATTTATTGATTAAGACTAAACTTTTACTGCAATTTTTTTGTTTAGTAGACAGTTGTCATTATGACGTAGCAGTGTGAAACATTTTATTAGGCGGAAAGAGAAACAACATTATTTTTACGTGCTCATTGCTTTTTTCTGCGCCTATAAAGAGCATAGCAGTAGTATGATAGCGGTGGCGGCAAGTCATTGGAATGTTTTGAATGACAGTCGAGTTATAAACCAAGAACTGCGTATCCGTTACAGAAAAAACGAGGCGACAAGATAATCCTTTTAGCGGCACGTGCTGCTGACCTTGGTTGTCTTGAGTTTCTGCATTTAAGTGAAGAATTTTCTAGTGGTTTGCTTTCCTAGTTTCTCTAAGCGTGACTCGGGTTGCGTCAAACGTTCCAGGTCAAGGCCAGCAGAGTATAGATCGTGCGATGTGCTTCCGGGCCAGGAGTAAATGGATGAGTGGATGAGTTTCAGCGATAGACGACAAGCGGCGAGAGAAGTGACCAGCGGAAGGGAAGTCTGTGACTGCGAGTATCAAGTAGTGAAGGTGTGGTTGGCAGACTGGACTATTGGACTTGATGCGTGAGTGAAACACATTACAAATGATGGCAACAGACAGACTGAACGTGTGGTAATGATGAGTGTGTGTTAATTGGCTGTAACGAAACAGTGTCATTGGGAAGAACGTTAATTAGAGTTGAAACAGACATTAAATATTGCGCTCATTGAGAAATAAAAAGTGTAAGAGTGATGGTAGATAATTTAATGATGTAAACAATAGCTGCGTGAATAAATAAGAATTAAAATTTTGTTTTATTTTAATTTTTATTATGACCTCCGTCCCTCACGAACACAGATACGTCCCTAGGGCGTCTTGTAACACTATAAATAGAAATGTAACATGGCTTACAAAAATTCTGAGGTAACCACGATTAAACAATGCTGAATGCTATTGAGGATGACGATGTTAATGTTTAAAATAATTCAGTTTCACTTCATTTAAAACCAGTTATCGAAATTAAGTAATTGAGAAATTATGTAATCATATTCATATTCCTGTGGTCTGTGGGCTTGAAAATAGTGAAATATATGTAATATTGCACTTAACGTCGGTGACTCTATTGCCTAAGCTTTTTGACATATTTTGTTGGGTTCGTAGAGAAATTAACAAAATATTTGACACCACGTTGAAGTAATTAATTTTATCAAGAGTAACGCATACGTCATTATTTTGAATTTGCAGTATGATATGTAGGAGTATTAAAATCCTTAACTGATTATTTTCGTTATATTTCGATTACTCTCTGGTATTGAGCAATAAAGTTTTTATTTTTGAGCACGATTCATTAATAAACAGCATTTCAAACTAGAAGTCTAGTCCTCAGAGCAAGGATATATCTTCTATATATATATATATATATATATATTATATATATATAAACTTTGTGTCCGTTTGTTCGGACGCGTGAAACTTCCAAAAATATTAACCGATTTTCATTCTGTATTTTTATAAACCTTCTTTTCGTTCCCACGAGTGTTTGTACACCTTTCTTTTTTATCTGTATTACCTGTAAAGGTACTAAAATCTGATAAAAGCTAATATTTAGCATGCTTTCGCGTCAGGAAGCGCCTTAGTCAACAATGCAACGTCAACAATGGAATGTCAACAATGTAAAGTCGCAACCTAGCAACATATCTATCGTCTATATAAAAACTATATATCGATATATCTATACTAACATATGTCGATACTTATCGACAAGCGAACATGACACATAAAAATCTGTGAATTCAAAACATTACACGAAAATGAAGCGGTAAATTATCCACCAGAATTTCTAAATTCGCTTGATGTTCCAGGATTGCCTCTACCAAAACTTTGCAACGGCCCACGCCTTTCAATAAAAAAATTATATGCAATACTATAGAAGCTACCATCTTGAAAGGTGCTTTCAAAGGAGATGATGTGCTTCTTCCTAGAATTCCATTTATTGCATCACAAATTCCTTTTCACTTTAAATGAACACAGTTTCCAGTCAGATTGGCATTTGCAATGACAATAAATAAAGCTCAAGGGCAGTCATTGAAAATGTGTGGAATAGATTTGGAAACAGAATGTTTTTCGCTCGGCCAATTGTATGTGTCATGATCTAGAGTAGAAAAACAACACAACTTATTCATACGCGCGGAAGATGGTAAAACTAAAAACTTTGTATACAACCAAGTACTTCAATAATAAAATTTTTTTTAATACATACACTTCTTTCAATTAATTTCACAGAAATGAAAAAACCAAAATATTTTATGCCACAGCAACGCGTCGCAGGGTAAGCTAGTGCAGACATAAAATCTTTAAGCNGGGTAAGCTAGTGCAGACATAAAATCTTTAAGCAATTGCTTTGCTGGCAAAATATTAAAAAATATGTTATATAAAATCTTTTAACAATTTTTTTTCAAAACTATTAAATTATCCAATAATACCGAACTTCCACGTAGGTGAAATAATTTGTATCTTTATAGTATAATATATGGGGAAACAAAGATAATCAATATTATTTTATTCATGGTTTATAATCGTACCCATTAAAATCACTAATTTAAAAAATTGTTAAAATAAACTGTATTATAGAAAAGGAAATGAAGATTTTGAAAATGCAACCCTGTAAAATATTACGTAACTAACCTCGAAGTGAAACAAATATATTATGATCCTTCTTTTTTATACACAAGCGTAAGAATCAGTGGGAGACAGGCGTAGATAACAGTGAAAATATATGCAGGAATGTAGAATTTGCAAGTGTCTATTGTTTGGCGTTTCAGACGTTTTTTTCTTTAAAATGTTGCTGTGTAGTCTTACAAAATTTTATTAATACATTATTTTTTGATCACTGTCCAGGTTTCTAAAGCTCTGACGTTTTAAGAAATTTTGTAATTCGGATGTTTTCATGATATATTCTCGGAATTTTCTAGAACACATGTTAACGGGTAATTGCGAATAAAATCCAAAGAATGAAGTAGAAACTTTATTTAGATTCTAATTTTTTAAAGCTCCCCCTTTGTGTTCAAATACAATTACGATGGGTGAGGGTTGGCCTTAGATGGTAAACCTAATATAAATCCTATCCACATATGTTTGGCATATTACAGCGTTGAAGCTTAATACGCCACAGAGGGTGAATGTGATACCATAAAATGTGAAGAAACGTCTCCGAATTGTACAAAAATGAACAATAATAGACTAAGAGCGGGAGACAATTCCGATTTACTTTAGAGAACACCGGCAAGTGCAGATAAAACACACAAGAAACGAACACTTAAACACTGTGCGCCAGTAGCTTGCAGACACAAAGGGCAGGTCACTCCGCCTCTACTCCCTCCACAGGAAACTTCTTCCCAAAAAGCAGAAGACCTCCCCCCCCCCTCCGCGGACTTCTTTAGGTGGCAGAGAGGCATTTAATTAGGTTTTCGAAAGCAACATACAATAGTTTATCTTTGCTGTTTCATATTTGGAGTCAACAAGATGTTGATTATTTTGCGAAATACCCCACTATGATTAAATACATAGATAAAGACACCTAAAAATGCAACTGACTATTTAAAAACCGTGTCAATATATTTGGAAGAAAATCTCCTAAATTAGATTGACAATTACTATATATTACAAATTTCAATTATGATATTACATAAAAGTATTAAAACAAACCCCGTAGGGAAATTTACGTATTTCCCCCTCTATAACATAATGAGGTAGCCCCCACCCCCTCTTCTCAACCCGGAAAAGAGTTCCTTGCTAAACAAGTCTCTCTCTTTGCTTCTCTATCGAAATGCCAGAAGCCAACCCAAACATATGTTCAACATTGCTCTCTCGAACATTTTCCCACATTCATGAAGTGTAGACAGCGTCTCTAGGTGACGTCATATACTGCACTCACGCCTCCAGAAGTTCTTGATGACAGGGAGNGTTTGGGGGGTGGGGTAGGAGAGTGAGACGACCCATCTTGGTAGCCAGCGAGCCGGCCCGCAGTAAGTATCGCACCAGCTCGCGAGCCGGCATTGGCGGCGCGGTGCGAGCAAGTACAACGACGTACTCGCACCTAGGTAAGATTCTACGTCCTAGACGTTTGCAGGCAATCCACGAAGTTTCGAGTGGAAGAGCAATAATATGACGTGTTATTCTTCAATCATGTGCTCGAGTTGGTGTGGCACCGTCACATCAGCATATCTTGTCATGTAGTAATGGTTTAATACCCAACCGGAATTCAAAAAATCTTAATTTTTTGTCCCTGTGTCAAGTGTCGATATATCTCTTAATTATGTACATAATTCCAAATTCCGAAACATCGTGATTTATTTTCTGAATATCCCCTTGTTTCTAAAACCATTGTTCTTATGTTTAAATTTTTGAGACGTTTAAATAATTCGTTGCGTAGAAGGAGTTTTAAATATCTGTAATTGCTTGGTGTGCTTTCTGTTAATTTACGTTATTGCATTTTTGTGTCATATGTTTAGTTTCAATTTGTTTGCTGAAATACTTTTCTTCTCTAAAAATCTCAAACAAGTGAAATCCATGTATTATTTACTATATGTTTGAATTACAACCACTTACTTCTGGTGGAGTAAATAAGCAATTTACTACAAAAAATTTTAATATATCTTCAGTCATGTATAATTTAACTCTTACATTCAACAAGCAAGCCTAAACTACACTTGCACCCCTTCGACAGACAACTGGCTCTGATTAGCTCCTGATTTCTACCTTCTCATCCGTGTTGAACCNGAGACGACCCATCTTGGTAGCCAGCGAGCCGGCCCGCAGTAAGTATCGCACCAGCTCGCGAGCCGGCAGTGGCGGCGCGGTGCGAGCAAGTACAACGACGTACTCGCACCTAGGTAAGGTTCTACGTCCTAGACGTTTGCAGGCAATCCACGAAGTTTCTACTGGAAGAGCAATAATATTACTTCTTGTGGAGTAAATAAGCAATTTACTACAACAATTTTTTAATATATCTTTAGTCATGTATATTATAACTCTTACATTCAACAGGCTAGCCTAAACTACAGTTGCGCCCCTTCGACATACAACTGGCTCTGATTAGCTCCTGATTTCTACCTTCTCATCCGTGTTGAATCTTCCTTAGGTGGCATAAATGTAAGACTATTAATTTATATCGTAGTTACAAAAAAGGTTTTCCAGGATAAGTGATAAATATTTATATATTTAATATATATTTTGAGTTTTGAAAATTATTATTTCGCTTATAATATAATGCAAGGTTTTCGATTTACTAAATCATGTTTTGCTTGAAAAAGACACCTTGATATAAAAAATGAATTTTTATTTCTATTGTATGAGATTTCAGTTGTAAATAGTTTTTTACCGGTAAATATTGTATGTATGCCGAAGTGGGACAATGTATTTTAAATAGGAGTGTGTGGCTGCGGCTGGGAGATTTCGACTCTACTCGGAAGTGCTCGACAGGCCNTTAGCTCCTGATTTCTACCTTCTCATCCGTGTTGAACCTTCCTTAGGTGGCATAAATGTAAGACTATTAATTTATATCGTAGTTACAAAAAAGGTTTTCCAGGATAAGTGAAAAATGTTTATATATTTAATTAATATTTTGAGTTTTGAAAATTATTATTTCGCTTATAATATACTGCAAGGTTTTCGATTCACTAAATCATGTTTTGCTTGAAAAAGACACATTGATATAAAAAAAATTTTTTATTTATATTGTGAGAGATTTCAGTTGTAAATAGTTTTTTACCAGTAAATAGTGTATGTATGCCGAAGTGGGACAATGTATTTTAAATAGGAGTGTGTGGCTGTGGCTGGGAGATTTTGACTCTACTCGGAAATGCTCGACAGTCCTCGGAAGATCTGGGGACCTCTTAATTTGGTTCGACTCAGGATTGCTGGCCTAGGCAAAGGAGATCAGTTGTTATGACAATTTACTCTTCAAGCATATATGTCTGTTTCTGGCAGCCATATTGCTTTTATAGACATAGGCTAAGCCAAATATAATATCTGTATTTTAACCTATTTTAAATAATATGTTTTCAGATAATAGAGCACTAACGCCTAAAACTTACCCGGTGTTAATTTTTGCTAACGACAATTATCGGATTTATTATGTCAATAAAACTATTTATTAATGTAATTAAAACACCAATTTTTAAACAAATTAAGAAATAAGAAGTTTTTAAAATTCGTATGTGCATCGACTTTTGCGAAACCACGGACGACTATTTCTCCCTCTCTTTAATTCCATTTCTTTCTNAAAGGAGATCAGTTGTTATGACAATTTACTCTTCAAGCATATATGTCTGTTTCTGGCAGCCATATTGCTTTTATAGGCATAGGCTAAGCCAAATCTAATATCTGTATTTTATCCTATTTTAAATAATATGTTTTCAGATAATAGAGCACTTACGCCTAAAACTTACCCGGTGTAAATTTTTGCTAACGACAATTATCGGATTTATTATGTCAATAAAACTATTTATTAATGTAATTAAAACACCAATTTTTAAACAAATTAAGAAATAAGAAGTTTTTAAAATTCGTATGTGCATCGACTTTTGCGAAACCACGGACGACTATTTCTCCCTCTCTTTAATTCCATTTCTTTTTTTCCTCTATAAAATTCCTTCTCCCCCTTTCTTTCAGCGTCTTCATTCCCACCAGTTTACCATCCTACTAATATTNTTTTCCTCTATAAAATTCCTTCTCCCCCTTTCTTTCAGCGTCTTCATTCCCACCAGTTTACCATCCTACTAATATTATAATTGCGGAAGTCTGCGTATATGTTTGTTACCACTCAGCTCCTTAACGTCTGAACAAATTTTGATGAAATTTTTTTAAGTAGGTACTTCAGGTCCTGGAATAGAACATAGGTTACTTTTTATCCCAGAAAATTGTACGGTTCCTGTGGATAACAACCAAACGTGAACGAAATATTTTTTCCTCTGGTGTCAGAGTTTATCAGGCCGCCCAAGGACCTCTGCAATGGCTTAACGACTGTTATCAATCGATAAAAACCGGGACCGAATATTTAACGTGCCCTCCGAAGCGCTTAGATGTTACGCCACTAAACGGTCACCCATCCAAATGTATGCCACTGGGAACGTTTCTGAACTTTGTTCATCGATTAAGATCCCCCATTCAAGCGTGAAAAGTAGTACCTAGGTCACTTATTTCTAAAGCTACAACTTAATGAAACTCACGTTTTGATTTTCACGCGTCGACGCTGGAAAGCGGAAATGTGGTAACTACGCGATAGTTGCACAGATACACTCCAAAAACAATACCGTATTTCTTGTCTATCGGGTAAAAAATATTTCCTTCCTTTTGGGTTGCCGTAATCAGTTAAAAACCTAGACCAATATATAATGATTTTATAATCATCATTTCACCTAAATGAATTGTCTTTTACCAATTTCTTTATTAGTGCATCACTGTTAAACTCAATTGTACCCGGGCGAAGCCAGGCCGTTTCGCTATTCAAATCTATACATTCTACTTGAAAAGCTATAATTCATTGATTTACAATTTTGAATTAATGACATTTATTCGTGTTGTTTTCGTTTTATAAGTAATGATTGTGTGGGGAACATAAAACCAACCACCTACTGGCCTCGAGTCGCGCTGTAAGCATAGTATGGTTCCCGATAACCCCGCCAGTTAAGACATACATGTCCAACATTAAAACACTCAAGGACAGTAGACACAAATAAAAAATATACATAATAGTCTCAATTGAATTTTTTTCTTATCGAGTTACAAATTCGTACTTATTAGCACTTGAAAAATTGTTTCCATGAATTTAGACCACAGGCAGCGAAATGCCACTAGCAACCATTGTCCGTAGGAATAATGTAAACGATTTTATTTCAAATCCAGACGGGAGATAAAGATTACATGCAAATGCTTTGGGGTTGGCGCTTCGGTGTAAATGCACACTGAGGAAGTGCACGAATGATGAAGTGCACGAATGATGAAGTGNGCTTTGGGGTTGGCGCTTCGGTGTAAATGCACACTGAGGAAGTGCACGAATGATGAAGTGCACGAATGATGAAGTGCACGAATGATGAAGTTTATGCCTATATCCCAATAATTCCATGCAAGCATTCCATNGAAGTGCACGAATGATGAAGTGCACGAATGATGAAGTTTATGCCTATATCCCAATAATTCCATGCAAGCATTCCATGTGTTTGTTTAGGAACAAGCAAGGAGCATGGTATATTTTTTCCCCTATACAGGTGTATATTTTAGAGTTTGTCGTGTTTTATGTTTTAAAAAATTATATAATATATTTGTAGGACACTATAGCATAACTTAGTGTAGAAAAGCATTTCGGGTGATGTATTTTTCAAAAAAAATTATTTTTACAGCTGTAAGTGTCTCTCTCTCTCTCTCTCTCTCTCTCTCTCTCTCTCTCTCTCTCATTCTGTTTCGCTTTGGACACAAGCAACAGTTTTGTGATCACCAATATAATATCTTCTGTGTAATTATTCATACTTTATTTACATATCTTTTATTAAAAACATCTCTACCCTTTTCATGTCTATATATTTTAATACCATAATTGGGGCAGTGTACGACATACAACAAATAACATCTCACTCAATTACGTTTAGATTTAGTTTTTCTTAAGCTTCCCCTCCCATATTTTGCTCCTTCATTAGCATACCGGCATAAAGTGTAGGTTTTTAACACATACAGCACAGCGCTCGAGCGTAGCTACTTTCAAAAACTTCTTTGTTCTTGAAAAGAAAACTGGCACAGAACTAGCTTGCGCTTCATAGGGTAATACAGGAAGATTTCAACCCGGCGCCAATACTTTTTCGGCATTACATTTTGTTTTTGTTAGAACTATGCCAAATTACAAGAATGATTGTAAATATTTTTGGGACACTACTAATAGGGAAAAAGTCTACCCTGCTTATTAATAACCAGGTTCGATTCCCAGTGGGGTCAATCCCGGATTTCCGCATGTGGGAATCGTGCCGGACGATGCCCCTGGTCACTGTGTTTTCCCGGGGATCTGCCTTTTCTCTTGCACTTTCATTCCTGCGCTAGTACACATTCACCTCGTTTTCCCCTCACCGGCTCTCAAGACCGCAAACTGTAAATTTTGTATGTATTTAACGTTAAAAATATTGTAAATACCTGCTAAGAATCACGGCTTTCACTAATCTCACTCGTCCAGTAAATATTGAATGCTAATAATTTCTCTATGAACTGACGTAAGCCATGTTATACTCCCACTGTTTTGAAATTTATCTCGCGTTTTTATTTGTCTCCCACTTGATAGCTCGAATTGACTTTATCGAGCGTGGCTGTGTTTGACCGTTTCTGACGCTCTTAGTCACAATATAATTGACTTAATTTTCTCGCTAATGGGTCACCTCCCTCGTTTTTTACGTCATAGAGAAAATGGCTTTGCTACCAAACTTATTCCATCACAGTTGCAATCTGTACCACCGGGTAGTGTAAATTGACGACAAGGGAAATTAGAGTTTTCTGACTTTTTCTTTTCAGTGCAATAAACTATGCAAAATATCATAGCTAATTTAGATATATTTAAATGCTATTCCAGCAAACGTTAATGTTTTTTTAATTAAGCGTTTTAATTATGTTTCAAAACAATACAATTTTTCAATAAAACTTTAAACAATTCAATACAATTTTATAAAAATAGTAATTTAATGATACATTTACATAACCTCTTTGTGTATGTAGGGCAATTTTTTGCGATCATTCATACTGTCACAAAGAAAGAATGTCCAAATACAAACCGTTTCAGTAGTGGTGTACTATTACGTGAAAACGGTTAAAATTTATGTACGTCCGTTAATTTCAAAACAAAGACATTGAAACAAAATAATTCAGAATCTTCGTAAATTTTTCGTTGCACAGACCTGCGCGTAGGACTTTCGACTTGAACTCTATGCACGTATGGGACTCATCTTAACAACTTAAATATGCGCAGATCAATCAAAGAAGGGAGTTGTTAAGGAAATCAACTGCATTAACATCAATAAGCTAGTTTTATCTGTTTTTACATTATGACTTCAAGTCACTATTCTCAGAGTCCATAGACACATGCCTAGATCACAAGAACGCTCCCGAACAAGACGTTAATTATACGGAGCTCTACACTTTTTTCCATTTCAGGTTTTGCTATACGGACACTAGCACCAACTAGAGCGTACTCAACTAACAGGCATAAAAAACCGCCAGCGCAGATACTTGTCCCTTCATTTTTCACATCGTCAACCCTTGTGCCGATTTTCGCAGCTGCAGAAACGTACGCATTGTTCTTCTTCAACTTATTGTAATATGGACAGTATGCGCGATCTTACAAACGCCACGCTGATCCCTATATTCTGACAACTCCGTGAGTAATGTGCATTTACCCACACTCTTTACAGTCCAGGCTACTCGCTTTCCCGCCATGGAGATATGGGTTCGATTCCCAGCAGGGTTGTTTGCGATCTTCGCATCTATTCCGTCATTGTTCTATCTTCGCCTCACCCCCAAAAGACCCCAGCTGTTAAAAAAAAAACCGCTGAAATAGCGCACTCTTTTCGACACTCACAGAACAGAACTTGGCGTGCAGAGACATAGCGAGGTGGCGCAGTGGTTAAACCTATGGACTCTCATTCGGTAGGGCCTGGGTTCGATTTCCAGTCCGACCATCCCGATTTCGGTTTTTCCACGCTTTCCGAAATCACTCCAGGCGAATGCTGTGATGGTTGCTTGCTACAGACCACGGCCGATTCCTACCATGTGCATGCTTCTCTGAGCAACTTGTTCCGTCTCTAACGACCTCACTTTCCACGTCACTTTAAGCCCTATACCTACTTGTCTAAATTGACGTTTGCATTTCTTCGTGAAAACAACGTGCACTATTCTGTGTGACGCTGAGAATTTGATAACGCGGGCCGTCTACGCTGCTAAAGGCCGAACAAAGCTTGTGTCTAAAAACCCACTTTGAAGTTTGGCGGAGAAACGGTCTGCAGCTGAAGCGGCCTCCCCGAGCAGCGAGTAAATTTTGTTCTTTAGTGTATCAGAGAGAGTCGCCCACACTACTAAACCACTTAAGGTAGACCAGACTACAATAAAGCATTGCACACGACTGTACAACATGCTGAATTTATTATATAGTAGTACAAACACAGCCAAAATGTCGTAATAGTGCGATTTATACGGCATATAAAATAATAACGTGTTTATTTTGTAACAATGCAAAATATTTTTCTAGAATTCACAGATTTGTAAATATTTTAAAAATCATTTAGTAAGAGTCTATTTAATTCAACATTTAAGCGTGTTTTCATTTTCAATGCTTTGGAAACAATATTGAGCGAATAAACCTTCATCAAGCAGGATAATAATTGTTATTATTCTGCTTGTATGTAGTGAAAAATGCAACAACTTTGTATATATGTTAGCTGAAGATGTCTAGCCCACTTCGTAGGAGTTACCTTTTCATGTTTCGTTCCGCTTATTTACAGAAGTTAAATTATAACTATTTACCGCTTTTTATAATCATGTTAGTCTTAATATAAGATTTATGTTATCGAATAGACAGAGCAGAATGAAAACAACTCAAAAAAATACATAATAGACAGAAATTAAGAATCATTGCATTAAAAAAACGAGCACGTGTTTTATTAGAAAGATAAGTTTGTAGACATTACATGATGAGTATTTTTATAACGACGTGAGACAGAAATTCTTTCTCATTCCTTCCTTATGCTTTTGGCCACAGAAGCGAGTAAATATGATCGCATTCAATACCCGGCTTT
Organism: Clitarchus hookeri; assembly: GCA_002778355.1. Taxonomy (NCBI): domain Eukaryota; kingdom Metazoa; phylum Arthropoda; class Insecta; order Phasmatodea; family Phasmatidae; genus Clitarchus; species Clitarchus hookeri. The sequence continues at coordinate 195,129 of NQII01003571.1, forward strand.
TAGCAAGAAAAACAAATTATCTATTGATAATTCAGTGCTGAATTTTTTTATAGGCTTGTGAATTATAACTGATTATAATGATAGATTTTGAATAGTTCTTTGAAGTATTAAAGTATATAAGGATTTTAATTTGAACGTGCATGAGGCCAAAGTTGAATCGACGATCACATATAACTCATTCTTTGCTGATGTAAAATTTGGTGACATTTTCAAAGTCTTCATATTGAAAATGTCTGTCAAGGAACTAAAATTGCAAAAATTATAAAAAAATATTTGGTGATCTTTACAAACGTCTTAATCTTTATAATAACTTTCATCACACTACAATAGGAATAAATCGGAAAAAGTTATCTTACAATGATATTTTACAAATTCCGTAATTTTTTCCATACTCTTCCTCACATTAAAAGAGCAAAAAGAATTGAAAATATATTAGGAAAAATTCCAAGAAAACAATTCCATAATAATAATTTCCTCTCATTATAATAGCAAAACGTAAAATAAATACTAAGGAATCATTATAAAATACAGTTTCAATGGCGTAGCGTATCAGTATAGGACATCAATTATGTTCAGGGCTGCAAAACAAAGATCACACATGTAAATGACCCTAGCGACAGGCTTACTCTAGCACAGTTTGGATAAGGAGTAAGGCAGAAAAAGCACTCCATCCATTTATTCCCATTTTTATATTTTTTTCTTTGTAAAATTTTCGTTGGAAACACTACATGTCCAGTCGTCGTTACCCTCCGTAGCTGCAGAAAGATACGCTTTCGATTCATTCTTTGTAGCCTTCCCTCGATGTGATGTTCCAGAATGCCCAGGGACTCTGTGATGAATCACAACATTCTGCCGTTTCTGGGGATGTTGTTTGTTCACACCTTGTTCAACTGTTGGTGGGTTCTCAGTTATGAATTTGGCTGTAGGGTTACCTCATCAACGTTTAGGCTCCTTTCGGGGACCAGCTCTTGGGATCTAGAGAATTTTATCGTTTGGAGAATGCTGAGTCTCTGTGGTTGGTCTTGGGTTAGTATCACTAGGAACATCTCCCTCTAGAACAGGACGTTCAGTGAGTAACGATGGAGCCTGTTTTTCTCTGCTAATAACATTCCTGTCTAAATGAACAACCCCACACGTTCTAAAAGCATTCTTTATGCTTCTTCTAGACATGAATTTGATAATCGGCACCTTGAAAATCGTATGAAAAGCTAACTTATTTGGCTTTTCGGTTGGGTGCTCAGCCATGTTATAATTCGATTCCCTCTGCAAGGTAAATCCAAAGCCTTGTAAACACTGACGTCCAGGAGTTGAATAATGTGAGTAATGTGCGATGGGAAGGTAATGATGTGGACGTTATTTTCCTTTAAAGTTCGATGACATTATGCGTGATGTGAGCCCTATTCTAATTCATGAGCAGGAGAATGGGTTTGGCTTAACTACCCGTATATTCAAGGAAGAACTGAAACCGCATAAATAACAGTTCCTTGTCATCAAGCCTCGATAAGGCAGATTTTCCTGGGTGTTCGGTAGACTTCATGTATGCTTCATTCCATCGAGCACCTTAGGGGTGGGGGTCCTAGTTCCATTAGTACGGATGCAGCCTACTAACGCGCCATGGTTTTTCTACGTTATGTCTAGCTCCTTTTATCAAAAAGTTTTTCCTGATTTCTGCCCCCACTTTGTTTGGCTTCAATGCATACATGAGGCCCGAGTCATCAACGTTCCATTTGATATCCTCCAGATTTTTCTGAATTTTTAGTCTCTTAACAGTTTCAGAAAGTTGATCAAGATAGTCATCGATCACCACAGGATTGCCCATTGAAGTGCTATAAGCAAAAGGTTTTTTTTTCTGGGACTCAAAATTAATTCATACCTCTCTTTGAAATTACGCCTCCCACTTTTTGCTTGCATGCTTTCTGAATATTAAAAAAAAATTGGCTACGGCCAGACACCTCGACCACATCGAAAACATGAACTTTCAATTGTTCCACGGTTAATCCAAAACCTAGTTCTTGCATGCTTACAACATAATTGAACGCTTTCTGTTCCATTTCTGGCTCCAATACAAATATATTACATAATATTTTTTAACGCACTGCTATATTAACGTCTGGTTTTTCTGTTACATAACGTTTCAAAGATTACCATGATATCTCTTTCTTCTTAGCAGCCTTATACACACTGGCATTGTCTTCTTAGATCATTCTTGCTGGACTAATGATGTCGGAAACACTAATCGCCCTGTCAGGTTGACACCCCTCTGGTAAGTTATTTTCCGTGCCGTTTTTCCATTTTATTGTGCCTAAACACAAAGAAAACATTTGTCGGAACCTTAATTTTATGAAATAACCATTAAATCATTAACTGTCTAAGGCCAATCATACTCTACTCACAAACACAGGACAGGGTATATTCTTCTCAAGAAATCTAAGGTTGCGATAGGTTATCTTATTTGATGAAAGGACCTTATGTGGTAATAGCTTATAGGAAAATACGAGAGCTGTTAAATATAAGTTTTATACATGATTAGAATTATTTCATTATCAGAGAACTTTTATTATATTTTTTTAACAGATGTGTGCAGTGGCCCTTCAATAACATCTAACAAAAAGCAAAAGTGTTACCAAAAATTTGTAGGGGCTTACAAAATGTAGTTATGGAATAAATGACAAAACGCCACTACTACACTATTTTACATTATATTGACAGTATAGCATAGAGGTTATATTTCTTACTGTAAACACACAAGTGAAACTTGACGTGTGACGTCTTTTGGAATAGAAACATCGCTGACCCCCTTTGCGAGCGCCTCTCAGTCGACACGTGTCACGAGGCAGGTAGCGGAGCGCAGTTACACGTGTCCTGAGGCTTAGGCCTTCCCCCTTCACCCACCCACCTCCCTATGCCTCTAGCAGGCCGTGAGATCTGTTGATCGCAGAGGTTTCACGAGATACAGAAACGCAGTTCGCCTAAATTCAGAAAACACACACCGTGGAAGAAATAGCTGACGAGCTAGATAATGGTTCTGAGAACACCCCCCTTCCCCCTTAGCAAAACACAGGACAATTTGGAAACGCACCGAGAATAGCTGACAGAGCAANCAAATACATCATGAACCAGGGCACAGGTTTTGAAAGGCATTGTTCTGCGTTGCCTTCCACCTCACCCCCTCCCCTAATAATAGAGACACGTGCCGACACATAAGGGGGAGGCTGGTGACCATAAAAACCCCTTTACAAGAGAAGTGGGGCCAGTTGATTATTGCAGAGCCGAGAGGTTAGTCGAAAGTCAGTTGATTATTACCGCCCAGAGTAGTCAGTCAGTTGAAGATCGCCGAGCACAGAGTTAGGCCAACCGCGCCAGTGCGACCGGAGGGGTGGGGGAGGTTCGTACCCCTGGCCACGTCAGTACGTCAGTAGAACAGCAGTCCAGTGAGACGGCAGCACCTGCAGGCCTTGCNCCAAGGCCCCACACCACCGGAGCTCACCCTCCACAGCTGACATCATACCAGCAATAGTTAAATATACAATCGTCGCGCAAAGAAGCCCCCCCACTCAACCACGAAGTCGTCCACAGTTAATACGAGTAGTCAAATTCAAATTAGAGTACCACACCTCTCAAGTGCTGATGTATGTAGTTCTTGTGTAAACTCCAGACAACATATTCGTCCTTCAAAATGAAACAGCGAAAGACTACATTATTGCAAACCCCTTAACCTTCAGGCATCATATAGTCTGTGCCTGGAGGCATTAACAACGATACTATAATCCACCCTGTCTTCCACAGTGGCGGTACAGCGTCAAACTTAATGTATATGTTTGTATTGCACACAAACCTTAAACTTCACTGTGTAGTACAACGCATCAATGTTTTCTGTTTTCCACAATGCATATTCTAAAGAAAAGGGCGTGCCTGCTTAAGGTAAGAAACTAAACAGATTGTGTATTATGTCGTATGGTTTTTAAAACGTTTTGTGGTCACTTAAAATAAAGAGAGGCGAAATAAATCTTGTCACCAACTTATGTATATCAGCAAATCAGGCGTTCTAAATTGCACAAAATTTAGTACACATGCACCATTTTTATAGGTTTTAAGCACACTGAATATTTGTTTTTAAAGTTTTTGTCTTTTAAATTTATTAGCTCTTACGTCATATCTCAGGAACTATTCAACCTATCTGAACCAAAATGATGAATTCGGCGGTTCACACTATCAGCACTGAATTCAGAATCTTGTGTCCTTATTTCGCAATTTTTATGAAGTCAATCCCGAGTAAATATAGATTTTACATCGGATCTCAATTCAACTATTCATATAAATCATTAAACAAATTTAAATTATAACTGATTCATTTCATAGCCAAAAATTATTGTGGGAACCCATGTTATAGCAGAAAGTGTAGTGAAGAGTTTATACTTTCTACTTAAGCAATTTTTTTCGAATCTTCTGTAAGAAATCATATAGTATTGTTATTTATACTGAAAATATTTATTTTCATGCAAATTGCTTTAGCATATTTAGTTATTATGGAGTCATACTCCCTAAAACCATTGTTGTTAATACGTGGCGGCAGATTACTTTAACTAAATTAGTTTTTTTTTGTTAAGCGAGATTAAAAAATCGATTTTTTCTTACGCGATAAAATTTCAACTTCAACATTATACAAAACAAATAGCCACCCACACAACGCAACCCTTTACAATGAAATACTTCTAGTTTAAAAAAGTAATAATATGTAAATTTTATTTCCATAAGGTTGATAAGTTTAAGGGTCAAAAACAATTAAGTTACTTTATTAATAGGCTTCCAAAAGCTAAAATGAAGTAAGCAAAGGTAAAAACACTGTGGACGTAACAAAAAAACTGTCATCACAAAACTAGAAAGCAGACATTACTTCACTGGCAGTGACAAAATTCTGACTCCCCAGTTAAGAGTAGCCAGAATTGCATCATCACAGACATAATACAATTCTTGTTCGAAATAAGAGACATAAAAGTTGGAGAAGTATAATCTCCAACGTTGCCATGAAATTATAAAGTTTTGGTAACGGTTTACATCCAGCTACCCAGTAAGGAGCAATCGGAATTACGTCCTCACAGGAGACGATACACTTCAAGATAGTTATGAAGAAAACAAAACCCGAAGTGAAAAGTTTTCTACGATATGTTAATTTCTACACCCTTATAAAACACAATACCATATTATATATATTTGAGAACATCATGACATTTTAATTTAAAAACTAGTAACAAATTAGAAAAAATATTATCAAAAAAATTATTTTAATATATTTATTTTAAACTACGAAAGTTATGTAATGATTGTTGATTAGTATATATAAAAATGGCTGCGAAAATTAAAGATTTTTACATGAAGCAATTAAATATTTAATTATGTGTGTGATAAAATTAATGCAGTTTGTTATGGATAGCTTAATGCTGAAGATAGATTACCGAATTATTATTTGTGAGTTTACGAATAACCTATCAGAAGTTACAATTTATACACAAATGTATATATTAATTCTTAATTCAGTATACTTGGTTACAAGTTTATGATTTAAAAACGTTTTATTAAATTCCTATATTCGGAAAAATTAAGTTTTCCATAGTGTTACAGTGCCGGAACACCATACATCGAGCATTAATATCAGCGCAGGAATTGTACCACCTAATACGGGGATAGATCGTGTGGGGAGCTGAGGTTTACCTAGTTGGTGACCTGTTGGACGTAAGTCATCCTGGAGTGGACGTTGGTGCCGATGCGGGTGGGTGGCTTGCCAGGCGAGCGCAGACTGTCAGCGTGGAGGCTGGAGGCTGCCCCCACCCCTCAGCCCGTACGATCCTTCACACTTTTATAGAAGGCATCTAGCAACCGTCACCAAGATTTAAATGTTACTGGACTCGAACCACAACGAAACAATCTAAGATGATCCTCAACACCCTGGTCAAAGTATTTCCACACTACACAGGCTGAGGATAAAAGAAAATACCAAATTTGAAGGACCATAATATTAAAACCAAACCACCTACAACCTTGATTGACCAATCAAATAGATCGTGGAACTGTGAAGTTTGTTTACGATTTCTCCATAAATGTTCAATTTGACCAACACGAGCGACCCGAACGACATCTACGTGATAATCAAACTCGTTCCACACTCTTGTCAGCATGTCCGGTGTTACGGTTTGGATCACGTCCGTAATTCTCGTTCTGAGGTCGTCAATGTTAGCCGGCAAGGGTGGAAGAAACACTAAATCTTTTGTGTACCCCCATAGAAAAAATCGCACGGTTTAAGATCCGGGCTTCTTGGGGGCCAGTGATGAAGAGCCTGGTAACCGGCTGCTCCTCGACCAATCCAGCGTTGCAGCAAAGTCTCGTTCAGGTATCCGCAACAGCTGGGTGCCAATGGGGTGGCGCACCATCCGGCCAACTGAAGAAACATCCACTCTGTAAGCACGCCCAAATAAGGGAGTCCAGTAACAGTGGGCTCGTGAAAAAAGAAAGGACCGAAAACCGTGTCTTTAGGTACAGCGCAAAATACGTTCACTTTGGGGGAAACGCACTCGATTTCGGTAGTTTTATGTGGAGGCTCCTGACCCTATATCCGCACGTTGTGCCGGTTCACCTTACCATTTGTATGGAACGTCGCTTCATCGCTAGAAACCAGCCTAGACATGAATTCATTTTCTATCTCGTTTTGGGCACATAAAGGAAACATCAGACCGTCCCCTTCACATTGACGTTTCGAACACCCGCTCGTTTCCCCCTTCACAACNCTGGACATGAATTAATTTTCTATCTCGTTCTGGGCACATAAAGGAAACATCAGACCGTCCCCTTCACATTGACGTTTCGAACACCCGCTCGTTTCCCCCTTCACAACCTCAAATCGAAAGTTACGAACGCCATCCAAACCGTAACACCGTACATGCCGACAAGAGCGTAGAACGAGTTTGATTATCGCGTAAATGTCGTTCGGGCCGCTCATGGTGGTCACATTGAACATTTATAAATGCATGGTAAACAAATTTCACGGTTCCATTGTTAACTCATTGGCCAGCAAAGATTGTAGGTTGTTTGGTTTTGATTTTATAGACCTTCAAATTTGGGGTATTCTTATATACTCAGTTTGTGTAAGGGGTTGTCTTTCGTCTTGGGAGAGAGAATGGATAGGTACCTCACGATGAGACCATTATAACTTGGTGGAAGGCATATCCTGCCATGCTTGATGATGGTATTTTATAAGGCATGTAAAGGAAAATTTTTAAGATAAGTTATTTTATATACCCACTCTGTAATTTTTTAATTTTATAATATTTGGGCTAGGTTTGTATAGCTATGGGAGCCCATTATTAAACATAACTTCCTGTAACTTCCAAAACAAACATTATAATTGTTAGGTATTTTAAATCTTGTTTGGCTGTTAGTATTTTTATAATGCTTGTAATTTTCATATGGGCAGTTTATTAAAATAATACATATGTAAATAATAAGCCCGGAGATATATGACGAGGAAACTTACAGTTGGTTGAATAATTTCTCACAATTTTGGGGGTTAATTATCTTGTATTACAATTAATATCAGGGGATGGTTTAATTGTCGCAATTTGTTGCGACTGCGTTATTTGTTTGCACTCTGTTATTTAAACACTCCTGCTTGAATGATTTTAGTAAGAATATTTTTGCTTAAATGAGTAAAATGGAAGGAAGGAGAGTTGAAGGTCACTCTCATGGAGCGGTTGTGTTTCCTACGGGTGCTCCCGCTCCGTGACAATGTGGATAAGTGAGCCAACAGTTCAAGATAACACATTAATTTGGGAACTTAAAATTTTATCCAATTTATAATTGTCTCTTATGTATTTTAAGTACAAGAAAATATGTAATCTTGCCCTTACGCCTTCAAAAATTAATGCATGGTATCGCTGAATGACTCACCAAAAACTATTTAATTAAACAGAACGTTAATAAATAAATTTACTTTCGTAAAGAAAGAAATTTATTTGCAAGATTAATATGTTTTTGGTTCATGCAAGATAATTTGGAAGAAAAATGGGGAATATTTTTTACTTATTTCCAGAACACAGGAAGTCATGAAAATATTTTCCCAGATTTTGGGACAATCGTTCATTATTTGGAATATGGGTGTTTCTTCGGCCAAAATTCAGAATTTGAGCTCATTTTTTAAAGTGAGGGTGGGGGGGAGAGTAATTTAATTTTTGTTATTACAAATATAGCAAGAAGTTACTGATATAATTAATGAAACTATTTTCCTCAACATGGATGCAATTAATTTTTAAATAATTTCTTAAAAGCTGATTTGGTGGGAAGAATTTGACTTCGCTTTGAAAGCAATAACGCTAGACATGACACCGGAAATGAAGCAACAGTAGAGAGGTTATTACAAATACACATATATATTACCTGGGACTTTAACCTAGAAAACCTCGTCTGTAAGATAGAGTGCAATCCTCTGCATTACTGAGGTCAGATTCAGAGTATCAACATCGGCTTTAATCAGTCTAATATTTCGTATTTATCAAGCTTAAATATTTACAGGGCTTTTATTTTGACATTAAGTGACTGTGACACAGATAACATGTAAGTTTACATGGCCTATTTGTGTGAATAATTTTATGGAAACAGTTGTTTGGTCCATGAAATACGACATAAAACTTTTTACTTATTTGATGCTATTGCACAAAATTGCCAGAAAAAGAGGCTCTTTATACGCTGTTTCTAATGTATGCCGTCTACATTCACGTTTTGGTTGAATATGGTTAAATTGTTTTGCCATTTTGAACATCGTGGTCAAACCCATTAAAATCATGAAAGTTTGCATGAGCTACTGTAGCATTTATGGTGTGCTCAATTTGGTACAAGTTTATTTGAAATGTTCCAGTACAACATTTGGTGGGAATCGGTTTATTGTTCTTCAAGACATCGCATAAATTATTCATAACTTTAATATTTCGATCTTGATAAATAGAGAACGAAGAAGTAATGTAGGAACAATTTTGATGATTGTATACTGCCAACAAATAAAGTTAAGGTAAAACAGTTTAAATAATTTGTAGATATCGCCCGCATTCTAAAATTATTTTATTTTCGCCATTCTGAAAATAAAAGTGTCCATTAAAAAAAATAATTTATTTTCATGGTTTACCACAGTACAATAGATTCACCAAATTTTATAAGAATGGAGTGATCGTTTCAGCGATTTACAAGATGAGATACATATTTTTATTGGTAGGGCTATCTTACAAAATGGCAGAGAAATGAGACTGTATAGAAAAATTTGACGGTTGAAATAGTTAGGTACTGCCACTATACAAAATTAAGTAGAAATTATTTTCGTTAATAAAATATAGTGAGCTAAAGAAATAATATCGCCGCCCTTTTGAAAATAAGTGCCTGACCTACATAAAACATACTAGTTTACACCACCTGCTCCAAACTATTTGTTTGCCAAATTTGGAAGGAATCTGTGAATCGTTTCCCGAGATATGAAAAAAAATTATTTTCTTGCATGGAGCTATCTTAAAAAATGGAGGATTTAAAATTATGCTTTCAGTAGATACAGTTGACAGTTGTAATGTCTACTGTTAGCATACAAATTTATGTTGGAATGGATGATATAGTTAAGACGATATAGCATTCTAAGTTAAAATAGTTAATTTGTAAAGAAAAGTTTCTGACATTCTTAAAACACACTACTTAACATCATCTGCATCGTTACTACTTGTCTGACAAATTTGGTAGGAGTTGGTTAATTTACTGAGTTATGACACAATAATGTTATCTATTCGTAAGGCGCAATCTTACAAAATTGCCGACAAAAGACTTTATTTGTTGTTATGGACGATGCTTGTAATATATAATTTCAGTATATAAAATTTGGTTGAAATTGGTAAAATGGTAAGGCAGATATACTAAATAAACTTAAAAATATTTTCATGGACATCATTTAGATAATTAGTATTCAATCAGGTTCAATCACATACTATTATAAGGCTTACCATGTCAAATTTGGTGAGAATTAATTAAACAATTTTTCGAGATATTAAATAAAATATTTATTTTTAAATGGGTGCTGTTTTCCAAAAAAACAGACCAACAACAATATTCATCTTAAAATATTATGCTTACACAATGATCTGCCAGCATACAAAATTTGGTTTAAAACGGTTGAATGGTTCCCAAGATTTTTAAATGGCCACCATTTTGAAATAAAGTGCCCATCGTGGTTGAATACTATAAAAGTCAGGTGTCCTTATTATGTTTTATTTGTATACCAAATTTGGTAAATTTCGGTTGAATCGTTTAAAATTGGAAAATAGGGGACATGCACACGCACAGACATATACCCAGCCACACATACATACACACACAGGCAGGAAAGTGATATCATAAGCCTTTCTTTCCTTCTGAAAGTAGGCATAAAACCATCAATAGTTGCGTATTTGAACTGCCGAGAATAAATTCTACATATTTCTTCTGCTTCAGAATGTTTTCTCATTTGGACTTGCTAAAACGTTTTGATTTATTAAACATCCTATATCCTTAAATCATTAATGCAATAAGAAATAATTATTTGTGCTTTGGCGTGTAGCTAAAGAAATTTGCATGTCGCGTCATCGAGAAATGACTTCACGTCGTAGTTGCTGAAAGGGACGTATCGTAGGCAAAATATCAAGCAAAAAAAAAGTGTTTGGTTTCTCTCCTTCAAAATCGACTTTCATATCTTAATGTATAAAATTCCTCAGTCGCGTCAATAAGTATTCACGAGTCATGATATTTTTTAGAAAATGCAACATGAAACGTTGAGAAATTGTCATTAGTATTTCATAAACACTGTATATAATAGTAGTTATGATCACCTTTATACAGTTTCTTGCATAATTCGATAATATTCTCAAACTCTATTTGTCACCGCAATTATTGATACTCTTCACAATCGTGCTCCTGGTCGACGATACAATAGATAGCTAACTGAGAGTTTTATGGCAGAAATAGTTAATATATTCCTTTAAGTTAATGGCAAGCACACCAAGATATCCCTCAGCAGTACTTCCCAAAATAAGAGTACCCATTTATAAGGTAAATTACATGACTATAAAAATAAATTGCATTCGGTATTCAGCATATAAACATAAAATTTTCAATATGCGAAGACGTTTAACTGTATAAAATAAATAGAAAACAAGCACCAAATAAACACTGTAACAAAATATTATTCGGAATCCCACAATGCACTCTACTTTAACACGTCCTGTGACCATTTAACAGGAGAAAGACTGAAATATCAGTGAATTCCCTGGAGAGAGAATTTTTGGGGCTTTACAAGAAAAAAGAAAAGTAATATTGTCTCTGCTCTTAAAAATAAGTGTTTTCCTACGTTAACTAATGTACACAATCTGGTGGATGTTTTAAATTCAGTTCTCGCTATGCAGGTACTGAACATTTAAGACCCATAGTACTAAAACTGGCTATCTACAAAATTTAATTATGTATGCAGAAGCATGTTGATGCAAATTATAATTANGACCCATAGTACTAAAACTGGCTATCTACAAAATTTAATTATGTATGCAGAAGCATGTTGATGCAAATTATAATTAGAGACCTATTTTACTCTCAAACAAAATTTGGTGCTGCGAACTGTTTCGATAAGGGAATATTAACGTCAGGTAAATGCTTTAGGTGTAACTTCTGAGATGTAAACTATGTAACGTAAAGTCGATTGTTCTCATATACACTTAGTAAGTGCGTGATNTTAGGTGTAACTTCTGAGATGTAAACTATGTAACGTAAAGTCGATTGTTCTCATATACACTTAGTAAGTGCGTGATGTGTGTGTGGTAGCAACTTAAATCTGTTAGTGAACATAACGCAAGATAATGTCATCTGAATTTGCATGTTATCTGTTAGTATTATATTATAAATGTAATAGTAACATTTTGAACTTTTTCCCATACAATTTACTGATCACTTTTCGGTTGTGTCAATCACGTGATCAATACTAAAATTTTTGAAAAAAAAATATTTATTCTGTAAGAGGAAATTGCACATGTTGGACAGTCAATGAGTCCACACAGAAATTTAATAACGTTTTCATCGATTTCGTACTTTATTAAACACAAAATTTAAGAGCAGTATAAAAATTNCCACACAGAAATTTAATAACGTTTTCATCGATTTCGTACTTTATTAAACACAAAATTTAAGAGCAGTATAAAAATAATTTTATATCCGTACTTCTGAAAATAAGTAAAAAGCTGTTATTTCGTAGCAATGGCAAATACTGTTGAAAAAAGCCTACAATACCATGGATAGAGAAAGACTGCCAGAAATATTTTATTAATTTATCATCACCATATCGTCAGTAAACAGAACGTTGAAAATAAAATGCTATCAACCTTCCGCTTCCCTTTTTCCTCCTTTTTTTCTNCCATATCGTCAGTAAACAGAACGTTGAAAATAAAATGCTATCAACCTTCCGCTTCCCTTTTTCCTCCTTTTTTTCTGCTGGCGGCAATAGTGCCGTAGTCCTACAATAAACTATTACCCTACTAACTAACCGTTGAAGTCCAGAAATCGTTAATGTTACACGTGCAGTGACACTAAACGTGATCATAGATCAGAAATAGTGACCTGCGGACGTCTGTGTGACCAGAAACGAACTCAGCACCGAAAATATTAGCTGTTTGGGTTCCGCTTTTCTTATTAAAAGGATCATTGCACATACCAGTGTATACTTCGTGATTAAACCTTCTTGGTCGAAACATGACCGCACATTTCACCAAGTGTATAAAAGCCGGCAGAAAAAGTTTTCTAATGCCGTCTTACATGTATGATATTGTGATGCGTTGTTCGTTATTTAACTTCCATTTTTTTTTGTCACGGGACTTGAAAATATTTATTGAAATATTATTTTAGATAATAACGTGCTTTATCATAACACTCAGAAGTAATGAAGATACAGCTAAGGTGAAACATTGTTAAAATATTACGTAATTTTAATGACAGCTGTTATGAACTCTCAGAAAATGCACATTTAATTTAGTTTGCGCAGTGATTCATAATAAGTGATCAAAACTTTTCCCATAAGCTGGAAGTCAGACCTTTAATAATGGAGAGTGGTTATTATTTTCCTGAACTTTATGCCAATTATAAATTTTAAAGTCACATTATTAAGTATGGTGGCAAAAGTTATTTGGTAAAATTTTGAACAGAAAAATGGCGGAAATGTTACATTCTGACTGATTCAGTTTATAACTCAGTTAATCTGGGAAACCGAGTAGTACTAGTTTTCTGTGAAAAAAAAACTCTATATGCGATAACTACAGGAAGTTTTCCATTTCTATGTATTTAATTATATTGATTGACAACGGCACATTGCGAAGATAGCATTCACGCTTTTTCTTATCAAACTAGAAGGTTCTCTTGTTAGTTAAAAATATATTGCGAATGAAAAGGCATGAGTAAGAGATCTATTAGATTTCACATCACATTTTACTACTCATTCTCAAGGGGAAGGAATCACCTTAGCATAAATAAAACGATCTGTTAGTCTTAAAGTAGCAACTTGTGGCTAACTAAGTTATTTTTATGACATATCATCAAATAATTATTTAAGTACCTCTTTAATATACTTCATATTGCGTCACTGGCATAATTTCAAAAACAGTTTTCAGCCTGCTGAAACGTGTTGATCTGTATACTTATAAACACGCACATTTCAGAAGCGATTTTTTTATTTGCCACACCATGACGTTTGACTTCACACATTTCCAATGTTATCTATTGGAATGAAATTATTTCTCACCACAACTGTAATGTTACAATTTATTGCGCGAGTAGTTGGTATGTGGCATATCCTAGACAGCGTCAGAAGTATTCTTAAAGAAAATGTTTTATCTTAAATATTTTACCCATTGAATTTGTTTTGGGGGATCTGGTGTTAGAATGTGCCTATCCAACTGAGGGACTTAGGTTAACAACCTTATCACTGATGAGACATATGCGAATAACAAAATATTTGNCGAATAACCAAATATTTGAAAATGCATGACAACAATTTACAACAAATAAAGGCGTCTGTATTAAATTAAACAAGGTAATGAAGCAGAAAAGCTTATTGTTTAGTGCACAACATAATAAATAATAATAATCTGCTATCTCATTAGTAACAGCTCTTCAATGTTACGTTTCAACGGTATTTCCTTGCGCGTTACGGCTACATAATATCATATTTCGTTGAGCCAACCAAAGCAGGTAGGGAATATGTTCTCTGTGGATAGAAACCCAGTTCAAAATTAACTTTTGTTGCAAATGTTCTTTTACATTATATATTTACTGTATTTTTACTTGGGTGAGCTATGTGGGCGGCGTGGCGAGTTCGGCTCTCAGTGACATAAAACCGGGGTATAAAACCGGACTATGTTGACGGTACCCGCCATTTTCAGAGGGACTCCGCGTCTCCCTGCTCGTGGGTGGCGGCCCTGGCGGTGGGGCATTGGAAAATCCATGAGTGCCATGGAAAATAGGAGGTAGTACGGGATGATCTGGTTGGCCCATCCACAGGTTTTCTTTGGTGTCCGGATCAGCTGAGGTTGGACTCGGGCTGGCGGTGGTTGACTCCGCATGCTGGAGGAGGCTCGGAGATATTCCCCCTCTTGCTGAAGAACCAGGCGGTGAGCAGGGCACTGCTCCGGGGGCGTCCCGTGATTGATGTCAGGGGTGTGGGTAGTGCTCCGGCCAGACCACACGCTTGGTAAACTGAGTGCTTGGATCTCAGGTCTTGTGGTAGTACATGCTCGGTGTGATCTGGTAAATCAGATCGGGGCTCTGGATTTGGTCAATTTGGTGAGCGCTGGTCATGTATGTGATGGCTGTGTTACATAAGTATATATGTATATATATATATGTGTGTGTGTGTGTATTTTTACTTACGTTACTCCCATTTCTTGTACCGCTATCTAAGCCGTTTTCTCTGAGCGGGTGAGTTTCCTCTTGATAGCTGGTAATCTACAGCCTTATATCACGGCTGGATTGTAGAAAATTGGTAAAAATAGAAGCGAAAAGGCCCAATTCCCCACCGCTAACGGTTGTTTCTGACATAATGCTAGGTATTTTATTCAGCGAGGCAATTAATATCTGCATTTCTGCCAAGACACATGATTTTATAGCTCGATTTAATGTAGTGTGGGGCAAATACTTTTTTAAGTTTTTTTTTCTACGGGACACAAGTTTTACGCAAATAAAAAAAATTAAAAAAAACTACGCCATCACCTGCTTGAACTCAGTGGCCGTAAACATTTGAGTCTCATTGATTACCGGGCATTATAATGTGCTGTTCAAACGCGCCATTCATGAAACTGAGGTTATTGAGTCATGAGCATTTATTGTGCTTTTCCCAATGCAGATATATATTATTTATTAAATTTGTATTACGTTTGGTTCTTTTGTCACATTACTAAGTGTGTTTATTTGATTCGGTAAATAAACTCAATTTTACGGGGTTGTTGATTGCATTTATTACAATAAATAAAAAACTCTGATATTTTATCATTTCAATTCACTCTTTTATAAAGCTTCACCAGATAATGATTTTATCGCAGGTAGAGCGAAATAATTTATGAAAGTAAACAAAATAATATTAATACATATAGCATATCATAAAAATAATAATGATTACATATGAATTTTTTTTCGCTAATCATTTTGCAATCGAGGAAAAGAAAAACATTATGATTAAAGAACTGTATATTATATAAATAGTTTTCATAAAAATATTTATTTTAGATTCTCTGAAGTAAACCTTGTAATGAGCGAAATTAGTATGGGATATAGTCGATGAAATAAAAAAGTCCGTTTTGGTTGGTTGTCCCTCAAATAAAATAATTAAAAAGCCATCCGTGGTGTGACCCCTTTTTTGCGATTTACGGCGAACTATACGTGTTATACAGACACATCACAGAGATCCCCAGTACAATGCAACCAATGAAAAATATATTATTTATACGTAAATGGACAAAGTTTTTCTGCCTCAGCCAGGCTACTTTAATGCTATACACTACGTAGTACTCTAAAGTAGGCCACTTACAGTCTATTGGTTTTTAACTAAATGAGCATTTTGGGAATCTCCAATTTTAGAATAAGAGAAAACAACCTATTCTTTCATAACATTTCCAAGGGAAAATGTTTCCTCACAAGCCTTCGTCCTGTCTGTTGTTCTCTCTCTCTCTCTCTATTTATCTATCTATATATATATATATATATCCCTTTCTCTCTTCTCCCCCACCCCGCTCAAAAACACATCCGATTACGGACTGTTAATGAAAATGTTCAAATAATCGAATGTTTCGTGTCTATTATTCCCGTAATCCCATTTGTTAGCGAGTAATTAATGCATACATTTAGAAACACATGCAGCTCCTCTGTTGCTTCTGAAGTTTTATGCACTAATTCCTCGAAAACCGTTCTGTTAAGGAGAATCATTCGATGCATCACTTTTGTTAATGTGAACGTGTTACATCAGTAATCAAACATTATACCATCAATAAATATTCTGCATTACGAAATTTAATGAAAATCAGGGTCGCAATCTCTATTTTCCCAACGAAATAATTTGTAGCCGAGACAGAATTGACAATGATTGCGGATAATTGTCCATTTACACACTATCAAGAAATTAATTTTCCCGTTTTATATACTTATTTTCTGAAAAGTTATATGACCTTGTCTTTGTGCTCCACCATTAAAGGCATGTACTGCCCTACTGCCCTTAGCAAGCCATTTGTTTAGATCATGCTTAACAAACAATTTCTGTGTTTGTTACAAATAATTTTTTGGAAATTAGGTACCAAACATTTTTCAGTATCTTTTACCGCTGAAATAATATTTTTTTTACGACGAATTATTTAAGGACACCTACAATATGGTTTATTTAACCATATAGGTTATTAGTAAACACGTAAACAACAATTACTAGTAAAACCAATATCGTTAATTTCGTATATTTAATGCTAAATTTTGTGAAATGAACTTAAGTGGATTTGTTGTGTTACAAAAAAATATTTGGTAACTAGTTTGAAAAGAATCACTAGTCTAGATACAAAAAAATAGATATAGTGTGGGTTGTATATGTATTGTCACCTTATAGATTTCATGACGTATACGCAAGCGGAGTTTGACAATGCAATTACTAAACTTACTGCAAACACGCACACTTCCAAATACAACTCTTTCATGCCGCCTTTTGAGCTCTATAGAAGTAATGTAAAAATATTGCAAGATTCGATAAAAACCTTGTTTGAATGAAATTGTACTAGGCAAAATCCTATTGGATTCGAAGTTTCAAAATTTTGCCGAAGTAAAAATCAGAAAAAAAATTCGTATCCTCTTTCAGATGGCCTAACATCATAGTTGCTGCTGCTCGGAATAATCAAAGACCTAACAATTATCCCGCCCTATTTGACTTTAATATTAGTACTAGTCTCACGTGGTCAGCTCACGAGACACAAATACGTTTTCCAAACGACTAGTTATTTAATTAACAAGCAGTACCAATACCATTCTTTTGGATGAGAAAGGAGAAATTTATAATTTTGTAATAAATTTCCAGCTATTTCTAAACAACCCTGCGTTACGAGTGTTTACACCCGACACAGTTCTGTAATGTAAATTTACAATGTCAC
Organism: Clitarchus hookeri; assembly: GCA_002778355.1. NCBI lineage: Eukaryota > Metazoa > Arthropoda > Insecta > Phasmatodea > Phasmatidae > Clitarchus > Clitarchus hookeri. The sequence goes on from NQII01003571.1 coordinate 212,831, forward strand.
GAATGTTGCACTAAAATACTGTTAATAACTGTGGCTCCTATCACGTAACTGGTTAATTTTGTTGGCGGACTGCACCAAGGACGAGAGAGCTGGCCGGTTTTTTAGTACACTATGTTCTAGAAATCTCCCAACCGTTCACGGTTTAAAAGCGGGCAGTGGCCACAATCCAGTTGGATGTGTAATTTTATATTGCAATCGTTTTTTAAGCCGAACTAGTTATTCCTTGAAAGCCAGGCACTAAGTGCTTTGGCAATGGAAATGCGAAAAACCAGACCAGACCAGTAATTCTGAAGGGTTAAACGAATATACATCACAAACCCATACAAATAATGGATGTTACATGAAACTTGCATATATCATTTATTATGGTACTATGAAGCCTAAATAGATTAAATTATTGTTACATGCAAAGGTATTGCACACAAAGGCAGGATGAACAGTCAGTGCATTGACTGCACTTTTCATTGGCGTGGCAGACGACCTTTATATCTTAAGGGGTGACTTTAGAAGATACCCTCCAAAAATTTACAGGAAAATATTCGGATGTACCCAAACTACTACCGTGATAATTATTTTTTAATTTTGGAATAAAGGAAACGAAATACGAGTGATCGAATACAAAATAATATACAGCATAGAGAGTAAATATGAAAAATCATGGAACGTCATGGTCTACGATGCCACGCCGTCGCGCTATTAAATTCATTCTTCTATACACATTATTGAGCAAAAATAGTTAATAATTGTACATCATAAGCGTTCGTACTAGTCTTTTTTCGACCTGTTTCTAAATACCGTTAGAGCGATAATGGTACGCAATATAAAACGCAAAGCAAGGTGCTGTTTACTCAAGTAAATTTAATCCTCAGTGGTCACTTTTAGTAAGGTTCATTTATTTTCTAATATATCTATCCAGGGGAACTTTAATCATTATGACATCAGTGTTGAAAAATTATATACTAATTATTTCTTTTTACGACACATAACAGAGGTTGTTGATTATTAATGTGTGTCGCACACAATTTATGAAAATGAAATATTTAATTATTGATTCTGCCCAGTTATGAAAACGTTATCTGTAACTATAAAAAAAATTAAACTTTTTGTTTCAGAGTTCGATAATTATTTCCTTTGGATTTACAATTTTATCGTTTGATAACACTTTTGTATTATAAGATGGTTTTAGTTGGGTTCAGTTGAGAGATTAGAATGGTGAAGCAATGGGTTGAAAACGTTGAGGGAANGAGAAAACCCGCCGACCAGCGTCATAGCCCCACGCAATTAACACTTGCAAAAATCCGCGAGTGACCAGGCCGGGGATTGAACTCAGTTCGCCTTGGTCAGAGGCGAGCAGTCTAACCCCTCAGCCACTACGGCCCCTGAGGCTGTTTGAAATTTACAGGTATGGAAAGGCTCTAATGTAGGTAACACACACACTGAAGAGTAAAAAAAAACTGGTATAGGCGTGGGTATGCAAATAACACAGGTATGGAGCCAATCAGAGTATCGCGATTTGGTCGGCAGCTAGATCCGTTACTGCTGCTACAATGGCAGGTTATCAAGATTAACGTGAGTTTGAACGTGGTGTTATAGTCAGCGCACGAGAGATGGGACATAGCATTTCCGAGGCAGCGATAACATTTGGATGTCCGCGTACGACCATTTCATGAGTGTACCGTGAATGTCGGGAATCCGGTAAAACTCAAACCTTCGACATCGCTGCGGCCGGAAAAAGATCGTGAAAGAACGGGACAAACGACGACTGACGAGAATCATTANTCGACATCGCTGCGGCCGGAAAAAGATCGTGAAAGAACGGGACAAACGACGACTGACGAGAATCATTAAACGTTATAGACGTGCAACCCTTTCTAAAATTGGTGCAGATTGGACTTGTGGACTGCCCTGCCGGATTCATGGTGTGAATTGCCTCCTGCATACCTTCCGACATTAGTCGAGTCCATGCCAGGTCGTCTGGCGGCACTTCTGCGTGCTTGGCGCCCTACATTATAATAGGCAGATGTACCAGTTTGTTAGGCTCTTCAGTGTATTATATAACACTTGTTATCTATTTTCACATCATTAGGTGTATTAATTTATAAAATCCGGCAATTCTGGTGCGAGAATAACCAGTTGTTAGTGAGGTTATTCTATACTAGGTCATGTAAACCTGTCTATGTGAGTAGTCCTGCATCAAGTTTACTCCTGCCACTTTCAGCGACTGTCCCTGGGCCTTATTTATAGTGAAAGTAAAGCCAACCTTCAGGAAGAATTCCAGTCTCTTAAATTGGGGAGGGTACTCGGATGTAATGAGCGGTAAGCGAGTTGTGAAATCTTATTCCCCCGTGCACATCTAGTGAAGACTGTGGCCTCCATTACTTCGCTTGGAGCCCGGTGCTTTTGCCGCGTTTTGGCACTAACGTTAATGGAGCCCCAGCCTAGAGAAGCATCTTGTGTGGGGATAAGACACGGAAGGTAGATGCTCCTGATCTCTAAGGGGTATTGGACAGCATCATCAGTTTTTACAACTGTGTACACCGGATACCACGTTACATAACCGAATTGACTCAACGAACCCAAATGAAGTATTAGCAGTTAAATCTCCGAGTGAAATGCGCAGAAATGTGACTGTGAAATTCAGTTAGTGCATGTAATTACTCACGCGTTCACACACACAAATATCAAAAACCGCTTATTCTGGAACNCTGTGAAATTCAGTTAGTGCATGTAATTACTCACGCGTTCACACACACAAATATCAAAAACCGCTTATTCTGGAACGATTTTTCTAAAAATATGTATTCGATAATTATGAGGATAAAGTGTCAAAAAGGCAAGAAAGTTGTCAAGCTATGGCAGATTTGAAACTGGAAATGATAGCTTGCATTCAGTAATAATAAACCGTTCTGGAAAAGCGATGTAGAACGCGTGCGTGTGTACTTATACGAACTGAATCTCACAGTCACATTTATCTNCTGTGAAATTCAGTTAGTGCATGTAATTACTCACGCGTTCACACACACAAATATCAAAAACCGCTTATTCTGGAAAGATTTTTCTAAAAATATGTATTCGATAATTATGAGGATAAAGTGTCAAAAAGGCAAGAAAGTTGTCAAGCTATGGCAGATTTGAAACTGGAAATGATAGCTTGCATTCAGTAATAAAAAACCGTTCTGGAAAAGCGATGTAGAACGCGTGCGTGTGTACTTATACGAACTGAATCTCACAGTCACATTTATCTGCATTACACTCGAAGAGATAATTTCTTATTTTTCATTTGGGGACGTTGAGTCCTTTTGGTTATGTAACTACGTATTTAGTTAAATTCTCGATCTTATTATCTACAGCAAGCTATGTTATCATAAAGTAATAATAACAATACTATCAAAAAAATATTATTTTAAAATATTTCCAAGTTTAAATAATTAAGGGAATCTGTAGTTTTAGATGACGTTACATATAGAAAAATTACTTGAAGAAGTGAGCTGCAATTATTATCCTTGAATCAAGGCTTACAAGTAAACTAAAACCTAGAATTTTCGGTACTTTGAGTAATATTTCATACTAAAACAATTACATTTTTGTCATCGGAAGCAAGTATTACTTTTCTCGAGACTCATATTTATGTAATATCTGCCTGTTAAAACATTAGGCTAATGGAAGCGCAAAAATCTCAAAAAGTTAGTTAACTTTTAGTTACTTTGCACATTTCCCCTTTGCCTTTGTTTGTCTCTCCCCCATCTGTGCCAGCAACCGTCACATTCTGCCAATTTTTTAAACTGTTTTTAACTGTTCCTTTTCTTACTCCGCTGTATTTATGATTCTTCTACTACGATGCCGTCAACAAATAAGAAAACAATTTTCGAAATTGTCATGGAAAATATTTAAAATAATTGCCACGCAAGGAATATTTTATTTCGTCATGATGAGCCGTATATATAGTTCAAAAAAATATTTGGGACAAAATTTTAGTACTTAAGAAATCCGCAAGCAACTTCGGAGATCCTTTATGGCGGTTTGCTCGCAAACAACGTCTAGCTAATTTTTATACGTGAAAAAATTCTCTCTCACAAATGTGAAACTAGTGATTGACATTGTGACCTCACGATGGCTTCGTTTTAATTACTACTGAAGGACGTTTTAAAAAATTTTGTCACAGTTTTTACTGAAAACAACTCGTCTTTTGGGCGCCAACTACTCTGCAGACAAACTAATTATAAGAGGAAATTTTTATAACATGTCGTTTGGTTCCACTATTTTTACGCACAACTTTCTTTGTAACAGACGTGTTTATTCTTCGCTCGTTCTTTATATTACTAGGTTCGACAGACAACACGAGAGCATTCCCATCAGCTCTCTACTACTCCGGGGATAACCGTCGCTTCACAACACATGTGCATGAGGAGTGGCCTGTTATAAAACTGCAATACAGGCAGCTAGACTTTGCTACATACTGTGCGCGCACTGAGCAGTGAGTAGCGTTTGCCCGCTCCTGTAGCAGACTACAAACGCAATATGAGCAAACTAGATATCGTCTACAAATCGATATTACTGTGATTCCTGCCATTGTTTAACCAACAGAAATACATGGGCAATCTTACCCTTGCATTCGGATTTAATTGACGTTCCCTAAACCACCAGGGAAAGGAAAATTTCTAACATTTTAATATCGTTTCTGCAATAATTAATTTTAGACGTATCTATAATCTTACGTATTGTGAAGTCTAAACAAAAAAGTTAAATGTTTGGAAATGTGTTACGTAACTGCACTAGCAGAATTATTTGTTTCGTGGTCGACACAATCTAGAATACAATAAAAGGTGACTATCGATTGATTATAAGATCATTGTGTTTCAAAATTCCTAGAGACAATATTAATACTATATCGTGAAATTCATAGCAAAAGGGTTAAAATACTCCAATTATGCTACGTATTGAAGTATATAACTGATAGTTGTATGATATAAGTACTTACAGGAAACGAGTCTTCAGTTTGCTTTGTATTTTCGAATGTCGTTACTGTAGCTGACCAATTCGCAATTGTGAAGTGGACAGGAGACGAGCGCTAACATTTCGCTGTTTAATTTGTCACCTTTTAAATTCTTGGCTTAGATTGACCGACCACAGTATGACCGAAATTATATACTAGCTATGACTTCTGCATAGGTTTGGTTATTACTTAGAATGTTGAAGTACGGCTCTTGGCTCCGAGGTTTAATCATGAGTTGAGATATATAGACACAAATCAAAAACTTTTTTGATGCCTTCTGTAAATTCGCCAATGTTACCAGCTCCATTTTAAAGCACACTGCATATTGGTTTTATGCGCGTTAATAAAATACTCAGATCCTAAGTTTTGGTTCTCGAAGCGACAACTTGTCGTGTATTTGGTACCGACTGCTGTCGTTATGTGCACGAGAGAGAGAGAGAGAGAGAGAGAAAATTTCCTTCTTAATACTGCATAAAGCTGCTCTGATTTGGACACCGACTAGCACACATATAGCAATGCAAGCAGAAAATAAGGGGAAAAAATAAAAACTTTTATATCTACTGAAAGTGAATTTATTTTATTTTATTTTGACACGTACAATATTCAGCACTAGGCTGGTTTACAATTTGCCGTGTAACATTTTCACATTGTACGTACCGTTTTCAAAAAAGTGAAAGAGTACAAGATATATAAAAAAAATAGGTTAACATTTAAAACGTTATAAAATACGTCAAAAATCAATTCTTTAAACTGAAATTACATTAGTTTATGTTACTGGCGTATATATATCTAACATATACTTTTCAAGGAATATTAATATAACGAATAAAAGAATTTACATCACGTAAGGAAGGTTGACAATATATACGAGCATGGAGCTTCAGCCTATGCAGCTGGCTATTTGCCACCTGTTGCCCGTGCATCTATGTGCGATAGCGAGTTTTAAATACTTCAGTTGTTCTACACTGCTGAAGCGTGGCAACTGTAATAATTTTATCTCATTTTGAAAGCCTTTACGGTAAAAACTAGCGTAAGTGGCAACGTATTTATAATTCTAAAAGATTTTTACAGTATCATACGTCAATGACAACTAGTACTTCTACATTTAGTGGAATTACACACGATTTACAAACAGAAGAACGTAAGTAATATTTTCATGTGAAAAAGGTAGTTTTGTGGTTGTTCACATTTTGTGTCGAGTTTTAATCTAGTATCAATCATCTGTGTTACGCAGACGCTATAGAAATTTCACCACCTATTCTTACAATTGAATGATATAACTACATGTGGTTTTGTTCGGTGCAATCCATTTTCTCTCTCTATGTATTCTTTAATCGTAGTCCACACAATATTAAATTTAAGTTCTCTCATATCGTTTTGCCTTTCCCTAGTATGCTAACTAATCACTAGTGCTATCCATTAAGGTCAGTTGGGAATTTAAAAATGGAAAACGACAAGTATAATTAATTGTCTCTGCGTTTAAATATGTGAAACAAATGAATACGATTGTCGATCTACAAACCAAGATATCGTATTCTTAATCAGTAAAATATACATTATATATAATTCTCTGCGTAAATAAGAAACCGGCACTATCGCTTAAAACGCGAAAGTTACAGATTATATATCGTGAAACTAACTCCATAAATCCAGACATTTGTCACAAAAAAATGTAACACCTTTTTTTTGTGTATTATATCGTCACCTATAACTGTCAGCGACGAATGTGGGTGAGCAAACATAATTGCTTGGGAATAACGGACTCAGAGGTCGCGATGTTGGTATTCATCGTCTGGCTTATTTGTAGGACGTAACACAGCGCGGTCACGCAGGTTTTTCTTCTTGCGAGGTCTCGTGACCTCACAGGAAACGCAGGAAAGCGTGAAATGACGTCCTGTCCGGCAGCGCTACAGGCTTGCGTGGACAAGGGTGAGCAATCTTTTGTGCAGCCACGGTGAAATAAAATTTTCGCTGGAAATGGAAGTACAGGTCAGCATTACTCGTACCGGCCCTCAAAGCTCGTACAGTTTTCTTTGCTGCATTTATCACCACTTAATGCAAACGTTTATAATTTGTTTGATATTTGTAGCTACTAAAAATATACCAATATACAACTCCCGTAGTAACTTAATAGAAAGTTCAACAGTTTTAATATCGATACTAAAATATCGTCACAACAAGCGACTGTTCTCAATTTAGACTGAATACCTGCATCATCCATGAGAGATAAATTGAAATCCTACATGACACGTTAATTAAAGAGAGGATTTTATATATTATTCTGCAGTTTCGATATCACTCATTATACGCGTTTAATGGTGTTTATCTCTCTACAGTTTCACTCTTAATTGTTTCAATTATTGTTAATATACGTTGTATAAATGGTCCTCTTTATGCTCACGTCGCTATAATAAGTAATATATTATATTTTCATGAAATAAAAAACACCAAATTTGAATTCTTTACTTCAATTTAAATACAAATTTCACAGCCATAACCAAACTTAAAATATAAATAATTATTATTAAACCTACAACGCTTCTCTTCGGTCTTGAAATTAGGTATGGTCTGAAGTTAGTTATTTGTAAGTTCATGTTTTAATTTAGTTATTTTTCTGGCTATTCCGTAGTACACCAAATATTTGGACCACTGGACAATGATCAGAAATCCATAAATAAATAAACAAAAACTCACATTTTACGCCCAAAAAGTCATCTTGGTATACAAATGTAAAGAAATAATGCAAGTTGAAAATCGTGATAACTCTAAAGTCAAGCAACTATGACATAAGAACTAGAAATGTTTTGAATTATTACACTACAACACATAGTCAGTCATTTAATACTAGTTTCAACATTATCACATTTGGTACATTATTAAATACCTAATTACCTTTGACCTTACGTGTAAACGCTGGTCACAGTAAAGTGATCACTTATCAAATCAATCTTTGAAAAATGTCACTACCCCTATCAGCATATGTTTTAAAGGGCAGGATGGTTTGCAGGTGCCTAGTAAAATTGGCAACGACTGAAGTGAAAGTAATTCCACGTCTAAGCGATGAATTAAATGCATGAGGTAAACATTTGTAAACACTGAAATGATTTTTTTTTATAAATTTTTTTCTAATGCATATAGGTGTAAGAATTAGCAAATTATAAACCATTTACTTTTCACTTGACCGACGCATAAACAAAATGATTAGGCCCTTGGCAAAGTTAATGATACATATGGCGGAAGATTACATAGTGTGCATACAAGCAGATCTTAAGCAGGTGTTACAAAAGTGCTCACTTTCCGTGNTAGGCCCTTGGCAAAGTTAATGATACATATGGCGGAAGATTACATAGTGTGCATACAAGCAGATCTTAAGCAGGTGTTACAAAAGTGCTCACTTTCCGTGAATAGCCTTTACCTACATGGTACATTGAGTGGACGTAGTTACATACACGCGTTACAGTATGCAAAATATTACCTTATAAATTCAAACGTTGTTTTTTTATGTGTGTGCATCATTTAATTGGTGACATTTTTTTTCGTTTATATAAAATATAACTCTTTCTTCCCTGAGTGATGTATGCGATATGAACGTATCCACGTCCAAATATTTATTAACAGTCGCATTCCTAAAAAANTTTCTTCCCTGAGTGATGTATGCGATATGAACGTATCCACGTCCAAATATTTATTAACAGTCGCATTCCTAAAAAAAAATAACGTTCACGCGATTTTGTTCGTCCTAACAAAACAGGTGCCTAACATATTTGAATTACAGAAAGAAAAAATTATTATATATTGATGGCAAATGTAAAAGTCAGAACGTGAGTTAATATGCATTTGTCATTTAGATCCCCGGGATCATTCATATGAAATAAAAATTTTTTTTCAGTTAACCAGGTATTATTTTTGATATATATTATCACCGTCAACAGTTGAATACGCATTATAAAATCTTCTAACGCAGTTCGTAAAGCTGGTACAGTCTGAACANTATTATCACCGTCAACAGTTGAATACGCATTATAAAATCTTCTAACGCAGTTCGTAAAGCTGGTACAGTCTGAACAGATTTTTTTCCCCAGTTTTTATTGCATTACTCGTAAGTCCTCTGTTTCCGCTGAAGTCGTTAGTAAACATTGTGTAGTCGCCTTCAATTTAGGTCATTGAAGTCAGTTACTGACTTTTCTTAGCTCTGGCGAAGAACAAATTATTTGCACCATTAAAGTAAGCATTATGTTTTCAAAGCAGATATCTGTTGTTTTGAATGGATTTGCTATTACCAAAATTTTCTATGTACTCATGGGTACTATTTCTGTGAATTGTAATATCATGTACAGTTATGTAATGTATATAGTCTTGGTTTACTGTTAGTATCACGAAAACGATAATTAGATTTATACTCGAAAACTTCCCTAGATACAGCTATCTGTTTATAAGAATTTCGTTATTTATTTTCTTAATTATTGTTTAGGGTGAGTTCCGTTAATACTCAAATCCATTAATTTATCTGATACCTCATTTTAAGTTAAATAATTGGTTCCTTCGACCATAAAATTAATTTTTTGTAGTTAAAGTAGGTTTATAGCCATGGAAACTTTATCAACAAAACAATAATATTAATACCTGTAACGAAACGTTTGAGGAACCCGTGAAAATGGTGGCTTATCATATATAATAATCTGTTTTGTTTAAGATGTATTAGATTAATTAAACGGAGTATGATATTTCACTTACGCAGATTATATTTTTCCGTCTTTTGCAGAAGTTTTAATGTAATAAATTAACCTAAGACGAGGGACAGGTAGCTGACATAAAATGTAACACAATTTACATAATAAACAAATGTTTTATCATTGCATTTGTGACATAGTGTAATGGGTAAATGTCATGATAAAATTCAGGGAGCTGCATAATTTATCGATTAAAGTTTAGTGATTATAAAATTTTGCTCTATTAAATTATTGCCTCAAATTGGCCTTAACCTGATTACAAAGNCGATTAAAGTTTAGTGATTATAAAATTTTGCTCTATTAAATTATTGCCTCAAATTGGCCTTAACCTGATTACAAAGAGTAATTAAAAAAATTAATTTTTTATGAATTTTTGGTTGTGGAAGACCTGAACTTCTGGGTTGTTGAAATTCTTTTGAGATATATGTCAATATAAAAAATCATGGTCAAAAATAAATATTACTCTTATATTGAATACCGTAGTACCTAGTCTGTTTGACCATGATATATTAAATAAATACCCACAAGAAAGCGCGATAAGGATATAGGTTGGACAGTATGCGACGGCTTATGAGAAAGCGGTACACAGAAATTTTGACATCAAATTAAATATTCAGTCAGAGTGTGATGTAATATTTTGGGCTTAGTTTTATGAATAAAATGTTGCTCTTTGTAAAGGTATCGTTTATCTTAAGCTAAACCACAATCAAATAAATATTGTGCCGGTTGAAAGCGGATTTAGGTATGCGAGAGGGACAATATTTTCGCATCTCTTTAGTAGGTTTGCTCGGCGGTGGTCAGATTGCGAACAGGCGGATCACAAAAATAGAGCAAAGAATAGGGTTTATGGACATCTACAAGGGTCTCAAACACAAAAAAAAAAAAAAAAAAAAAANAAATAAAAACGCTCGACAAGTAAGTGCGCGTCCTACATACAGATATGAACATCTTATAGAGTATGGCAGAGGGCGAATATTTCGATTATAGAAAGCAAGGGTAGAGTTTCCGTCAAATTGCTCCCCATCTGGACCACTGCGACGGAAATGAACGTCGGTGATGGTAGCAGTGCGAACGTGAGCTAACAAATGGGCACTAGGAGGATTCTGAGATTCCCAAAACTATCACAAGAAGAGACCATTTCATAGTTCGACAGCCGCAATCGCAACCAAGAGTCTCTCTTTCCACCATCCATAGACTTGCAGCAGCAACATTAGTGACACTTGTTTCCTACCGCATGATTGCGAGGCAACTTAAAGAAAAATACTTCCATTCTCAATATCTCTTATGCCATCTTCCATTGACATTCTGACAACGCGACTTCATTCGCAATTGTCGTGATCGGATACCATGAATAGCTGAGAAATGGCAATTACTCGACTCTAAAGACGAATCCAAGTGTTGTCTGGACATGGACGACAAACGTAATTCAGTATGGAAGCCGGACTTTGTTCTAAAGTGGAAGCATCACAACTGCTGGCATTGTTAGGCAGGGAGAAGACACCTATGTCTCTCGGTATTCCCTGGTGGTGATTAGGAAAAGATTACCGGAAAAGCGGTATGTTCAGGAGTCGTCCTCATGAGCTTCCGTTCGAGACAATTTTTCAACAAAAAAATTTTCCAGCGGAATGATGCCCGTCCACGTACAGCACGGGTGTTTCAGGACTTTCACTACCTCCTTGCTCTCGACACCCTTCTTGGCTCTTGGCATCATGACTTGTCGCCTATGCGAAATTTGCAGAGCCATTTACCTAACAAGTAGTTGCTGATATAACTAATAAGCCTATTTCCTGAGCATGGGTGCAATTTTTTTTAAATAACTTCTTAAAAGCTGAGTTTCTAGGTTGGACTTCACTTCTCTTTGAAAGCAATAACATTAGAAATGGAACCAGAAACGTATGAGACAGTAGTGAAACAGTTACAAATACACATGTGCCTAACCGAGGACTTGAACACAGAACACCTCGTACAAAAAGGTACTGTGCAATGCACTGCATTATTAAGGTCGGATTCGGAGAATCAAATTCAGATTAAATCAGCTTTATGTTTCGAATGATGGGGTTAACAAACCTTAAAATGTCAGCCATACCATTTTTTTAGGTTCATTTGGTATACACTGGAGAGCCAAAAAACTGGTATAGACGTGCCTATGCAAATAACAGAGGTATGGAACCAATCAGAGTAACGCGATGCGGTCGGCAACGCCTATCTAAGACGACAAGCGTCTGGAAAAGTTGCTAGATCGGTTACTGCTGCTACAGTGGCAGATTATCAAGATTTAAACGAGTTTGAACGTGGTGTTATAGTCAATGCCGGGGCATGAACAAGTGCCAGCGTGTGAACTATTTAACTGACCATCTTTGATATGGGCATTCGGAGCCGAAGGCCCAGTCGTGTACCGTTGTTGACTGCACGACACAAAGCTTTACGCCTCGCCTGGGCCCGCCAACACTGCCATTGGAATGTTGATGACTGGAAACACGTTGCCTGGTCTGACGCGTCTCGTTTCCAATTGTACCTAGCAGATGGACGTGTATGGGTATTGAAATATCCTAATGAATCCATGGACCCTAAATAACAACAACGGACTGTTCAAGCTGGTGGAGGCTCTGTCATGGTATGGGGCGTGTGCAGTTGGCGTGAAATGAGACCCCTGATACGTCTAGATACGACACTGACAGGTGACAGATACGTAAGCATCCTGTCCGATCACCTGCACCCATTCATGTCTATTGTGCATTCCGACGGACGTGGACAATTCCAGCAGGAGAATATGACACCACACACGTCGAGAGTTGCTACTGAGTGGTTCCAGGAACACTCTTCTGACTTTAGACACTTCCATTGGCCACCAAAATCACCAAACATGAACATTATTGAGCATATCTGGGATGCCTTGCAATGTGCTGTTCAGAAGAGATCTCCACCACCTCGCACTCCTATGGATTTGTGGGCTGTCCTGCTGGATTTATGGTGTGAATTGCCTCCTGCATACCTTCAGACATTAGTCGAGTCCATGCCACGTCGTCTTGCGGCACTTCTGCGAGCTCGTGGGGGCCCTACACGATATTAGGCAGGTGAACCAGTTTTTTTGGCTCTTCAGTGTACGGAAAAAAATTAAATAATTACCAATGCATAGTCACTTTGTCGACCATATAGCCATTAAAGGTTATGGAATATTGTCGAAATTATGTAATACATTTCTACATAACGTTGTATTCTAGTAGTAGATATTGCAACTATCAACTGTATCTTCGCCAAGCATCTCTTGTCCACCATTCTGTAAGATAGCACCCTGCCAATGAAGAATGTTTTTACGTCATATCTCACGAAACAATTGAATGATGTCTATAAAATTTTGTAAACAGGTAGTAGTCGGTTAGATGGTGTTTAGTGGTATTTTTAAGCATGTTAGATACTTATTTGCAAAATGACGGCCAAATAGGCATTTTTAGCTTAGAATTATATATTGTCGAAACCATTTATTAAATTCGAAATTTACTTTGTACGCTGGCACTAGATATTACAACTATCAACTGTAACTACATTGAACAGCTTTTTTTCTCCATCTAGTAAGACAGTGACATTCGAATAAATTAAGTTTTAATGTTATCTCGTGAAACAACTGACCGATGCCTACCAAATATAGTAAAGAAATAGTACTGTAGCAGATGGTGTAAACCGGTATGTTTTAAGTAGGCTAGGCACTTGTTTTCAATATTGTGGCTTTATAAATATTTTAGCTCAGTATATTTTATGAGCGAAACAATTTCCAACTTATATTTTTTGGTAGAAGTGCCTAATACATAAATTATATATGTCTAGGCAGAGCCTCATTTCTCTGCCATTTGGTATGATAGCCCCAGCGCTAAAAAATGAAATTTTATCTCATGTTGCAGGAAACAATTAACTTATTCTTACAAAATTGGCCAATATGATATACTGTGTGGTAGGCCATATTAATTTATGTATTTTTTATGCATGACATTTATTTTCAGAATGGAGGCTATAAAATCATTTTATTTTTGTGTGCTATATCTACGATGTTATGTAATCTTTTTAACTTGACTTTGTATATTGGCAGTACACAATCTTCGAATGTGCTATTACATTTATTTTTTGTCCTGAATTTATGAAGAGCGCTATATGAAAATTATGGAGGTTAATACCACATCTCGTGGACCAATCAACCCATTCTCACCAAATGTTACACTGAAATATTTCAACTAATTTGTACCAAATTGTGCACACCATAAATACTACAAAAGTCCATGTAAACTTTCATGGTTTACATGTGTCAGACGATGTTCAAAATGACGGCGTCATAAAAATTTTGGTAGGTTTGCCTCGTATATTAAACAATTTAACCGAATTCAACCAAAATGTGTTTCTGGACATTGTACGTCAGAAGCATCGTACCTTGAGTCTCTTTTTTTTATATTTTGTACCATAGTGTAAAATAAGAAAAACATTTTTTTTGTTATTTGTAAGGGGACCAAACAACCTATTTCCACCAAATTCCTTATACAAATAGAGCTACGATAGGCTATTTAATCATACATATTTTAAGTGGCTCAGTCACTTATATTCAAAATAATGGTTCTCTTAATATTTTTGGTTAGTGTACCCTATTATTTGAAAAATTAGGCTTATTAAATCCGAAGTTGATGCTCCGAATCCAACCTCCATAATGCAGTTCATTTCACGCTAGCTTATTCTACGAGGTTTTTTGGGTTCAAGTCCTGGGTAAGGTACGTGTGCATTTGTAATTGTCTCACTAATGTTGCATACGTTTCTGGTTTCATTTCTAACGTTACTGTCTGCAAAGATATGTCAAGTCCTGCCTACGAACTCAGCTTTTAAGAACTTATTTGAAAATTAGTTGCACTCACGTTGAGGAAGGTAGGCTTATTATATATATCCGTAACTTCGTGTTCCATTTTGAAGTGTCATGCGTGCAACAACTTCAATCAATGTTCAATCGAGTGTTAGGAAAAATGTAACGCAGAACACGAAATTTTAGCTCATTACTGTGTGGGAATCATGAAATAAGTTTTTGGCGACATTTAATTGATTTTCAACGCTAGAAAAATATAAAGTCATAGTATTAGGAAAAATTCGAATTATCTTTAGAATTACATAATATAACACTTCTAATCAGAAGAGAAGTGTTGGTAAAATTTTACTGTCAACATTTGTGTATTCATTAAAATGTCACATAACTATTTCTGTGCACCAAATTACGAGAGAGTGCAACATTATGCATAAGAAATTGTACGGAAATGGTTTCTCGTAGAAAAGCCTATATCAGACGCCAAAAATGTACGAGTTTATTGAACTTAATAATCTACTTCAGCACACTGAGGATAAACGGGATAAGTTTACACATAATTTATAAAAAAATTTACAGATTCTATATCTACCCCTTTTCACACCGCACTAGTTTACAACTAGGACGAACGCTGAATACACGTTCAAAATTATATTTGAAAATACTCTCCAAATTATCCACTATATCGTCTATGTGGCGTTAAAATATTCACATATTTTTATATTAGCTTTCCTACAGATAACTTCTGCCTCATTCGCAATCTTATTTCGTAGGATATCCAAGGAGTGATTGTGATAACCCGTGTCAGCACCGATAAGATTTCGGAAAAAATGGTATATACATAATACCAAAAATATTGCTACCTTGTTATAAAGAAACAGACAAAGATATAATTTTTGATAATTACACTTCGCACAACACGTGGTTGCGTCAAAGTATTACAGAATTCTCAAACTTAAGCATTAGCTTTCTAAACGTGAACTTGACGCAGTTCAGCTGCGGCTGTTAATATTTCTCATCAAAAAGAGGAGAAATAATTAAAGATAGTGCATTGCCTTATAATATTAACATTTTACTGCATTACGTCTTCAACAATTATAATTAAATATATAAAGTACTGTTTATTTTCACTGATTCAACTTTGGAAAATATTAAATTTACTCCATCATTATGAAACTTTTTAAATGCCGTGTAAAAATTAAGGCCTCGTTAGAGAGTAAATTTTTATATATAAAACGATGTTTGAAGCTAAATATCTCAACATGATATGTACGGTGGTTACAGAAATGTCCGTCCATCTTAACTTACCGTACATAGTTTTAAATTAAACCTACCTTGTGACACAGCTTGCTGGAGCCATGAATTGAAAAAACTCTCACCTACACACAAATTACAATACAAAAAAATTATTCATTATATAAGAATAATAAGTACTGCCTTTCTAGTCGTGCTGCTCTTGAACCAGTCCCTTTTACTAAAACCATTCATTCTATATACTGGTCCATGATTTGGTTTGAAAGGAGTTAAATAGTGGGAGGGGGTTCCAAACAAATTGTACCTACTTGCCAAGAATGCTGTTTTTTTTATTTATTATAACTAGCAGCACGTGTGTTTCGTGGAAGAAAAATTAAAATGATTAATTTATCGTATTTAGAATTAAATAACAACTGTGAATAATTTTTCAAGAACAGGTAAATGCTTGTAGTGTAGGTGACTTTTCCGTATGTAAACCAAATGCTCTCAATATTGAATAATTTAAAAATTATTAAAATGAAGTACTTAATACGTATATCAAGACAAACACTAAACAATGAAAATAAATGCTATATTTTGAACAGTAAAAATCTATTACACCTATAAAAATAAATTTAACTTCATACTTAGGGAAAATAAAATTTAGTATTTCTTAAAAACGTTTTTGTGAAATTAGCCTTGTTGATTTGTTATTTCAAGACCACAGACATCACTAACAATAACAAGAGATCATTTCCTTGATTATTAGGAAACCAGCCCTTCTTTTGGCTAGTGATCACAAATACAATTTTCTATCATAAATAAATTACTTAGTGGTCACTACAAAACATCAAACTAATTCTGTGGACACTGGAAAACAATTTACCATCACCGCAAAAGTTGGAAAGATAAATTTCACAAAAAAATTCCGGTGTATTTTAAAAATTAAGTATTCAGTGAACGTCGGTGCACTTAATAACAAGTCATACTTTATTTTCTTAGCCTTGTAAAAGTTCTCAATTTGTACAGTATTTCATAGAAAGAAAGACGCGCAGATGAGACGTGCTGTTGAAAGGCGACAGCGAAGGCAGGTGTTCCTGGAACTGTACCTCTAGTTACGTTCCTGGGTCCAAGCCGGAACACCAGCACCTCGCCGCCTTCGCGCTTCCAGAGGATCCGGGGAGCTGGGTGGCCCACGGCGCGACACGTCATTGTGGCGTTGTCGCCCTCCTGCACCGTCACGTCGGAGCTCGTCTCTTCGTCCACGATGTCCGGAGGAACTGCAAGCACGTGCACGCCGCCCTTACTTATCTGCAAAATTGTTTACTTACTGCTATCTTACACAATAGCATTGGGTAATAACTGTCAACATATTGCAGCATGTCTCTCAGGAGTGAGTGATGTGATGGCGATGGTGGTCTTCGGTGTTTCTCAAACTTTACCATGGACCACTAGCTGTAGACTGCGTACTCGACACAAACCACATCCATACCTCAGCATGTTTTCTATTTAAGTACTTAAGTATACGAATTATGATTTGCCAATTAATTTTAAGTTAACAATAAATTAAAACAAAACTGCTTAATTCATTACATTATAAAACCCATAAAAACCGGTATAATTATTAAACACGGTATTATATAGAAAATAAAAATATATCAATAATTTATACATAGGCATTTCAAATCAGGGAAAATTGATGGCACATTGAGAAATATTCGTGATAAGGGACCACCAGTGGTTCACGAACCACAGTTTGAAAATTATTACTGTAGACTCACGAAGGAGGTTGTTGCTGCGCTACTACTTGAGTAGCATGAACCTGAGACAGACATATCCAGGAGTCGGTGCCGCTTATCTAACCCGGACCCCTTGTTGAGGGGAATCAATGCTACAGACTACATCACGGAGACTGTCTGCTGTAAGAAAGACGTTGCGATAAAAATGGTTGTATATTTCGCATATATTTTCAAGTATTATATAATATATACAAAGACCTAAGAAATGTAAAAATAGGGAATCATTATGTATATATATTCAAAAGAAACCAACCATGGCATCTTGTCTGGGCAGATCACGTGTAAGTCAGAAACAGCTATTGACATCGTTGATAATTGATACTATAAAAATAAATGGTATCCTTTCATGGTAGGTACAGCCATTAATACTTCCAACTCTTGAAAGGGGTTTGTACCCTTATTATCAGAAACATTGAATAACGTGCTGTTGTTAGCTGTTAGTGGATGTTTGTAAAAACGTAAAGGATATATCAATCGTCCCGTAAGTGCTGCACATTTAAGAAAACAATGCGGCACGTAAACAAAATGCGATCCATTGATTGCAAGAATGATTGGAAATCTACTAGAATGTATAAGTTCCAGGCCCGAGAATATTCATTGTATCTCCGGAATTCAGGACATTTTCAAACACCCTCCCTACAGGAAACTGACCTCTAACCCACCCGAGGCCACGGTATTTGAGTGGTTAGCCTGCTGGCCTCTCACCAAGGCAAATCGGGTTCAATCCCTTGCCGGGTCACTCCCGGATTTCGCATGTGGGAATCGTGCCGGACGATGCCGCTGGTCGGTGGCGTTTTTCGGGGATCTCCCGTTTCCCGCATCCCTTCATTCCAGTGCTCCTCCATACTCACCTCAAACACCCTCATCGGCTCTCAAGTTCTCGCTGTTAAGACGCGCCCAAATCTTGTAAGTCACCCACTCACTCTAACCCTCGCCCCAGGACGCTTTATTTCTGAAGACAATATTCACAATGTAATATTTTATCTTGTGTTTCAACATACGTTAAGCCGAATAATACAGGACTCAATAGTGAACATGATATAAAATCCTTATAGAAAATATGCAGATTCTAAAAATATACATTATATCATCATAGTCGTGCCTTTTCTTAACCTGTACGAAGCATGTGCAGGCACGGGAGGGGAACCTGTTATTACCCCCTTTACTCCTTCTCAAATCATTATATATATATATTTATGTGTACGAATCTGTGTATAATTTTAGACGTAATTCCTAAGGAATCTCCCTTAACGATTGCTATTAATATCATAAGGTTACTTGCCGGCGGAATAATTAAAATTCCACACGAGAAATTAAACATTACTAAATATACATTTTTTAAAACAAATATTTTATTACAAAAAATCAAACTATACGCTTACAACAGAAAAACCGTTAAGTTCAAAACCTTGAAAATCTAACATTAAGTCGGGTGAGTTCAAAAAATACACTCGAACAAGAAAACCCATTATGATTACATTGGCTTAGGGCGGGCAGCGTCTATAATATATGAACGCCACTACAGCGTCATATTACTTTCAGGTTATGCCATACACATCGTAAATTAAAAAATTCATAACTATCGAACAAATTGGCCGATTTACACAATTTGAACGCCATTATATTACAAATTCATGGGAGATTAGATAAATAAAAGATATATTACTTAAAATACAAATTAAAGTTACATCAATGTACACCTGTATGAGCCTAGAATTGCGTGAATCTAAGATTCTAAAATAGACATTACAACAACATAGTCGTTCATTGTCTTAACATGCACCATGCTTGTGCTGGCCAGGGGTGGAGTTTATTATTATTCCCCCTTTCCCCTTTCACAACACATTATGTACACATGTATTTATAAATGTATGTGTATTTGTATGTTGAACGTACACTGTAGAGCCAAAAAAAACTGGTACACCTGCCTAATATCGTGTAGGGCCCCCACGAGCACGCAGAAGTGCCGCAAGACGACNGCGTACACTGTAGAGGCAAAAAAACTGGTAAACCTGCCTAATATCGTGTAGGGCCCCCACGAGCACGCAGAAGTGCCGCAAGACGACGTGGCATGGACGCGACTAATGTCTGAAGTTATACAGCAGGCAATTCACACCAGAAATCCTATACGGCAGTCCACAAATCCATATGAGTGCGAGGCGGTGGAGATCTCTTGTGAACAGCACGTTGCAAGACATCCCAGATATGCTCAATAATGTTCATGTCTGGTGATTTAGTTGGCCAATGGAATTGTCTAAAGTCAGAAGAGTGTTCCTGGAGCCACTCGGTAGCAACTCTCGACGTGTGGGGTGCCACATTGTCCTGTTGGAATTGTCCACGTCCATGGGAATGTACAATGGACATTAATGGGTGCAGGTGATCTGACAGGATGCTTATATATCTATCAACTNAGCAACTCTCGACGTGTGGGGTGCCACATTGTCCTGTTGGAATTGTCCACGTCCATGGGAATGTACAATGGACATTAATGGGTGCAGGTGATCTGACAGGATGCTTATATATCTATCAACTGTCAGAGTCGTATCTAGACCTATCAGGGCTCCCATTTCACGCCAACTGCACACGCTTCATAACATGACAGAGCCTCCACCAGCTTGAACAGTCCCCTGTTGATATGTAGGGTCCATGGATTCATGAGGATGTCTCCATNCCTCCACCAGCTTGAACAGTCCCCTGTTGATATGTAGGGTCCATGGATTCATGAGGATGTCTCCATACCCGTACAGGTACATCTGCCCGATACAATTGGAAACGAGATTCGTCAGACCAGGCAACGTGTTCCCAGTCATCAACAGTCCAATGGCGGTGTTGGCGGGTTCAGGCGAGGCGTAAAGCTTCGTGTCGTGCAGTCAACAACGGTAAACGTGTAGGCCTTCGGCTCCGAAAGCCCATAGCAATGGCCATTGGTCCATTGGTCCATTGAATAGTTCGCACGCTGGCACTTGTTGTTGCCCCAGCATTGAAATCTGCGCCAATTTGAGAAAGGGTTTCACGTCAGTCACGTTTAATGATTCTCGTCAGTCGTCGTGTGCCCGTTCGTTCACGATCTTTTTCCGGCCGCAGCGATGTCGAAGATTTGGTGGTTTACCGAATTCCCGATATCCGCCGTACACTCGTGAAATGGTCGTAAGCTAAAATCCAAATTTTATCTCTACCACGGAGATCCTATGCCCCATGTCTCGTGCGCCGACTATAACACCACGTTTAAACTCACTTAATTGTTGATGACCTGCCATTGTAGCAGCAGTACCGATCTACCATCTTTGCCAGACGTTTGTTGTCTTACATAAGCGCTGCGGACCGCATCGCGTTACTCTGGTTGGTTCCATACCTGTTTTATTTGCATACGCACGCCTATACCAGTTTTTTTGGCTCTCCAGTGTTATTCATAAGTAAGTTTTATCATAAGTTGGTTGGTATTACTGATAAAATGCATATAATTAAACATTCTGAAACGATGTTTAATCCATACGTAGTAAATGAAAAGTATAAATTGGATTCTCTGTTTAGTTATTTGTTTTAATAGTTATTTGTTTTAATAGCTTGAAATCACAACAAGGGGTTTATAAGTGCTGANCTCTGTTTAGTTATTTGTTTTAATAGTTATTTGTTTTAATAGCTTGAAATCACAACAAGGGGTTTATAAGTGCTGAAAAAATGTTTTATTTTATGACCTGTAGGAAGGTTAATTTATTTTGCCTGCAACAAACCTTGAATATTAACAGAAAACTGTTAGAGAGCTTTCTTAGGAAATACATCTAACATAATACTCACATTTACAAACTCATACANATATTAACAGAAAACTGTTAGAGAGCTTTCTTAGGAAATACATCTAACATAATACTCACATTTACAAACTCATACATATTTATAAACATTGTTAATATTTTGTACATGAACGAAAGGGGGGTGAAAACGTATATAACCCCACCCCCTTCATTTCTGCATCAGCCTGGTGTAGGACAAAGGCAGATAATGATGACGTTATATATATTTTTAGAATCTTACATACACTGCATTCGAGTCTTATATAGACATCTTTTGGTGCAACGTTAATTTGTGATTTATGTGATATATTTGTTATGTGCGTGTTCTGCCTTCATTTTGTAACAGAATGGGGTTTGAAATTCGTAAATCTTCCACAAAAAAATCCGTAATGAGATATTTGACGTTAATTTCCTCAGAGCATGCTAAAAAAATAATTTTGACAGTGAAGGATGCAAAAAAAATATTAAAATATAAAAGATAGATATAAGAACAAGTCAGAATTATACTGAGTGAGAAAATTTACTGATATTGTTGATAAACAAGTGGTGTTTACAGAAATTTGCGATGAGGGGATGCAGCCGCGCGCTTACGTAGATAGGGGGCGCTTTGTGCACCTGTAAGGTATACGTCACTAAATTAAATGAACCAACTGAACTGGAGTAAGTTTAATCCTACTCATATTGATAACAAAACGAGATTTCTTAAAGGAGAGTTTGGAATAGGGAGAAATTCCCTCTGCCAGGTGCGCGGTATTCCCTAGGGGTCACGTTTAATTAAAATTTGAAGATACGTAAATTATAAAAGAGAAATATTTCACTTAGGTTCGAAGTTATTATATATTTGATTTATGATTAAAGCAATTATTCTGTTTTTTAAGGTAGAAAATAGAGATAATATGGAACCTTGCTGACACTAGCGCCTACCTAGTGGCGAAAATTTACCATTAGCCAAACTTTTAACATTGAAATTCCCAACCTGTAGTAGAATTAACCTTAACTGGAGTAAGCTGAAATGACTTGTCACTGGTAAGTGGCGTCCCAGCACGAAGAATATAAATATTTAAAAATAATTAAGTAATATTATTCCTTCGGTGAGCTCATACTCGCAGAAGAACTGTACACAACCAGCACGATTGCTGCAAAAGTNTTAAGTAATATTATTCCTTCGGTGAGCTCATACTCGCAGAAGAACTGTACACAACCAGCACGATTGCTGCAAAAGGGATCTGTAAAGACGCGGTAGTGATTTCAGATAGTAATATGCTACTCGCAGTACATATATTTTTATTATATCTCCTGCTTGCGAATACGTATACTGGACTGGGAACTAACGCGCCCACCCCTGGCACTGGAAATGACTGTATTGAATTGGTAACAAATTTGAAGTAAGCAATGTCCCGTAGAAATAATAATCACCTAACTTTTAAATATTCCAGCGAAAAGCCTCATTGTGGTTCTCATTGACATTTCACTTAAATGGATCAATTTCCACTATATGAATTTGAACGTTTGATTGAGAATAGCTATGTAAATAGTGGTGAAAAATATTCAATTTTCAAAAACGACTTTAAAATAAAAATATTNGTTTGATTGAGAATAGCTATGTAAATAGTGGTGAAAAATATTCAATTTTCAAAAACGACTTTAAAATAAAAATATTAATAAATAAAAAAATTTTGTTCAAATTTATAGTAAAAGTTGTTATGTTTTTTTCTGTAGAGGTGTACAGTAAAAAAAAATCCATCAAACAAACTACCATCATCAACAATAGCACAACAGTTCTCTAAATAACAACGAATGGTAACGAGGTAACTTTAGTACAGAAACAGCGAACCATGTGTTCGAAAGGGGCCGAGGGGTGGGGAAGAAAGAAGAGTTAGCACTGTGGATGATCCACCCCTTCAGTTACGTACGCAAAGAAGAAAAACCATAGACCACCCACCCCTTCCGACAACCCGAAACATTAGTATTTTATGTACGGAAAATTCGTTTACTAATATTTAAGACTAGCGTATTCCCACGGCTTTACCCGCGTGGAATGTGTGTTTTCGTTACAATATTTTTAAACTTTAAATTAGTTTTTAAAAATAACACATACATTAAAATATAAAATAGAATAAAATGCACGTCGAAAAAATTTTTTTGCGTGCACTTGTTATTTTTTATTGGCCGTGTCAATATGTAAGTCTGGCTTTTTACAATACTTCTTTGTAAACAATGCCCTTTACAATTTTAGAGGGCTGGCACCAAAACAACCAGTCTGAGCAGTGAGCTTAAACTTGAGCTCGCCACGTAAAACTGACCTTGGGCAAGACAGTCCTGCCTTAAGTGAACTCCTGCGAATTTGAGAATTGGCTCCTACGACTTATTTATCGTCAGAGCGAAGCACACTTTAAGGGAAACTGCAATTTCTTGAATTCTTGAAGATTATAGTTAACGGAACGGTTTTCCTATGGGGATTTCTCTAAGAAACTGTAAAAGATGTGTTGAGGTGTTTACAGTGCCTTCACGACGTTTTGAGTTAATATGACCATCTAATATTTTCTTTTCATACAAACTCTGTACCTCCATTTTTATTGAATGGGTTTAGGACCAATGGTTGAGGCCGGGCGTTGTAATGTTGTCAGATTTTCCCCTATATAAATATATATAGTGGTTATTTATATTGCATAGTGAATCTTTCCTTCATATTTCATGTGTTTAGGACCAAATGTTGAGGCTGGGCGTTTAAATGTCAATGAGTTTTTTTTTTCATATACATATATGTAATGAGTTTTCAATGTAATATTTGGGGTTATAGATGTCAACAGTTAGCTATAATTATGATAAGAGTAATATAAGCTAGTTATTTTGAGAGATATACATGGCCATAATTGTGGCCATATTTACGCAATACCAGTAAATTCATTAAGTACGATCCCTATAGTTAGTATATTTCCTGCTTGCCTAGGCACATGCGGCCCCGCACTGAAGTTATCATTGGTCCATTTCGTACATGTAACTCTTCTCTAGTTTCGGTTATGCTATGAGATAGAAACTCAGCTGTCACAACGCATGCCATACCCCAAAAACACCCCCTCCCACAAGGGCCTACCAGTAGCCACCTGCCTCAGGACACATGGCAACCATTAACGCCTGCGGCGAAGCCAGGCCTGCCCAAAGAAAGCAGTTACACATGTCAAGGTTGAGGTGCGGATCCCCTCCGCCCCCTCTCGCAAACAGTGTGGAACTTGTGTACGCCAAATAAAGGACGAGATAGACTTGGTGATTTCCGCCCACAAGAGAATTAAAACCCGTCCTGAAGGGTGATAGGCACCGAGAAAATGCTGACAAGCTTGGAAGTTTATGCCATGAAACCCTCCCCCCCTCACCTAAAAAACGCAGAAAAACATTAACACACGCCGTGAGAAGAACTGATTGGATTTGTCAGTGGCACAGCAGGTCACCCTTTCCTCTTCCATCAACAACAGTCTGGCATGTGGAGGAAGTAGCCATTGTTCGGCAGCTTCCACCTCCCCTTCCCCTAACAAGGGAAGACAAGTGCAAGGTTCTAAGGGGGAATGGAAATAGTTTAAAAGCCAATTTGTGAGACAAGGGTGGATCAGTTACGTGAGATCAGTCGTCCCAGTCAGTTAGAATCGCATGCTGAGAGAGGAAGTCAGTCAGGATGCCGAGAGGCCGGGGGTCGGACTCCGGCAGACTCAGTCACGTTGGTTACGTCAGTTGTGTCAGTTGAAGTGAGTCAGTCAGATACATGAGTATCGGGACAGTTAACCAGTAACTCCGCGCACAGAGAGTCAGCACGTAGGGACAGTCGACCAGTAATTTCCCGCGCTGCGAGGCTCTGGGCGAGAGGCAGTCAGTGATAACCCGTGGCAGGAAAGCGATGTAGGGCAGGTGGGGTGGCGCTCGGAAGCGCCACACCAGGACGCGCTTGGCGTCAGGCATCAGGAGCAGGATCATGGACGTCAGTCGAGTCAGAAACAACCCCGTTCTCGCAAGACGGAGTCGAGTGGTGAGCTTCAATGAGGAGCTCCACATCGATTGGGAGTAGTCCAGTGCAACTCCGCACCGAGAGGCGGATGGAGGGGTGAGGGCCCGCCAAGGGTCCCTGACAGGGATGTGGTAGGGAGGAAATCACTCAGTTACAACCCTACGCCGAGAACTGAAGTCGAGTGGTGAGCTTCAATGAGGAGCGCCATGCCAAGAGGAAGCTGAGTCCAGTGCAGCCTGGCGCCGAGAAGGCGGAAGATGGGTGGGGCCCCACGAGGGGTCCCTCGCTGGGACGAGGGAGTCAGCCAGCAAACGCTGAAGGAGGAAGCCAGCTGAGTGCAGCATGCCAACGACAGACAGTCCGAGGGCCTGTGTAACGGCCACCCAACTCACTATACCTCAAGTTACCGCCGGAGCAACACCAAACAGCAGTATGCAGCTAAGTAACAATGTCGCCACTCAGGGATGTGTCCTGTCACCAAGTGTCCCTTAAGCTATCGGAAACGTAGCCAGAACACAGTAATCAGCCCTTCAGGCCCACAATTCGCAGCTTCAGTAATGTGTGAGTTAATTCCTGCAAAATTACCGGGAATGTGTGTATGAATTACCGGTCAAATAAACCTGTAAAACCAAATGGTGATGACAATATTCTTATTCACCATATTAAACATTAAAGGCGCCTTACAGTTTGTGCCTGGTAAAAATAACTCAGATCCAAGGAACCACTCTGTATCACACAGGTGAGGAGTAGCGTCAATGGCATGTATTTCCTTGCAGTGAATAAAAAAAATGATTTTCAAGGATTTCGTTTCTGCCCGAATGCGAATAGATTTATTTTCGGAAGTAAGGAAACATGCAGGCAGGCGGTGCCCGTGAGTGTCGTCTTTCGGTCATAATTTACACATTTTCTGGTAGACTACAATTTTTGCCATTTGTTCACTACTGTTATTGGTGATTATTCTACCACTTCATTCACACAATGCCTTTGACATGCCAAAATGCAATCACTGTTTCTTGTCAGTATTTATCATCTGACTGCGTCCCATTTTCCACACATGGAGCGGGACATTTACTGTTCTACTAGCGAACCGGCCCGGCTTCACCCGGGTACAATTGAGTTTTACAGTGATCCACTAATAAATCAACTAGTAAAGGTAATTCTTTAATGTGATAAGAGAATTACCAAATTATTCTATGTAGATCTATGTTTTTAACTGATTACGGCAACCTAAAAGAAAGGCAATATTTTTTACCTGATAGCCAAGAAGTAAGGTAATGTTTATGGAGTGTATCTGTACAAATATCGCGTAGTTACAACATTATCGCTTTCCAGCGTCGATGTATGAAAATCAAAATGTAAGTCTCATTAAGTTGTAGCTTTAGAAAAAGTCTACCAAGGTACTACTTTTCGCGCTTGGCTGAGGGATATTAATCGATCACGAAAGTTAAGCAACGTTCCCAGCGGCACACATTTGGATGGGTAACCATTTAATGGCATAACATCTGAGCGCTTCCAAGCTTCGGAGGACACGTTAAATATTAGATCCCGGTTGTTATCGTTTGATAGCAGTCGTTTAGCCTTTTCAGAGGTCCTTGGGCAGCATGATGAACTCTGACACCAGAGGAAAAAAATATTTCGGTTACGTTCCCAGCCGTTACATAATTAGGTTTTGTGGTTATACCACAGGAATCGTACATTTTTGCGGGATACAAAGAAGCCTTTGTCCTATTCCATGACCTAAATTACCTACGTACCAAATTTAATCAAAATCCGTTCAGCCGTTGTGGAGCTGAGTGGTAACAAACATACACACACATACACACAGACTTTCGCATTTATAATATTAGTAAGATAACACATTATCGAAATCCATGAACCGTGTGCCATACCAAGCAAGTGTTTAAAGCTAGATCATCCTCTATCTGCATTAACCTGATTTTATATACATGAAAAGTAAATACTGTCAATAATCTTATGTGATGTTGGAAATTATTTCATATATATGTATGTATGTAATATTTTTGTTATAAAAATATATTAAACTTTAATATTTTATATATTTATTATAACGCTTGCTTTATAATATTTCCACAGTTTGTTTATAATTTATTTAGAGTATTTTTTTTGTTGTTTTCATTATGTATAATTGTTTTTGGTTTTAATTTTTTTCTTAAGCTCTACAAATATGTGCAGTTTTCATGTAAAATATAGCAAATAATGTTAAAACATAAAATTGTATAATTTTTGGACACCTTGTAATGTTTTGCATACAATATAAGATACGCTCACAAACAGCCAATTAAGAAAGACATTACTAATAATAAGTCTGTAAGTAGGAGCTATAGTTTTACATAAGAAATAGCGAGGCCTTGACCTTCCATTTTATAAATGTTTTCATATAAGCTTTAGGAAATAAATTTTGTGAGAACTTGTCAAGAGCTTAGATCACAATACGAGGTAATTCTTTTTTCCTTAAGCCTCGGCTTTCGTATGAAGGAAAAAGTGGGATCCATTTCGAAAAGTGTCACCGGCGACTAGGTTTAAACATCGTCCGTACCATCTAGAGTTTTTTTGTGCAAGACAAATGTTCCCTTAAAGATATAATCGTGTTTAGCCCCTGGGTATAATGGATTTGGCTAAGCCTAGTTAGTACGAGTATAGTGAATCTGTAACAAAGTAAATGAATACACAACGAATCCCCAATCTGGCACTTGTAGATGCTTGTGAAACACCTTTCACTTTGTAGTAAAATTCTCAGCCTTCAGACCTTTCAGTACGTTCTTCCACCAAAGAGGAGGCAATATTTTTTTTGGACATCTACCAGCAGACACAAAAAGCTTCTTCTACAATACTTACAAAAGAAAATCTAAAATGAAAGAAGATGAACCTTCTATAATACGAAATATTACTCTAAAGAGAGGTTTACAGAATATTGTTCGCGCACTTGTGTTTCCTGCTATCTCTTAACCCCTTCTTCAAACCAATAAAATAAAATATAATTTTTCTTAAATAAATGTTGATAATATATTGCCAAACTTCCCTCGTTCTACCTTGCATATATTTATACACGATAACGAATTTCAATATGTTACAAAGTTGAAACAAATCAGACGGTTTAAGGAACTAAGGTATATAATAAATCTGCTTCAGAATGAAAAGAATTTAATAATTGCAGAGGTTAACGAAACATAATAATTTATATAGCTAATGTGTAAGTAGAAGTGGTACTAAGCGTAGACAAGGAATGGACTCAACAATATTAAAAATTGATTAACATACGTGATGGATTGAAAATGGATAATTGTGATCATGAAAAATTCGAAAACTTACTACGATATGAGTGCTAAATGATTTCGTTAATTTTTTTTTTTCGTAGGCACGCATTTATTCTAAAGAGTTCAATTCGTGAATATCGGAATGCGTTTACAATCTGGCAGCAGAAAAAGTAATTTCATCTGCACTGAAATCATGGGTGTTACAGTCTATGAAATGCTACATACAGTACATATATGCAGGTATTCAATATAATTCATCCGATTTCAAAAGGATATATCTTTTAAACAAAAGAATACAGAAGAATGTGGTAAATAGTGAAATACACGTCTGTCAATAAAGTCATAATTACCGCAAATGCTCCATATGCCCCACTCCTCTTCGTTTTTCAGACGTACGGAATACATATTCACGACAGTAACACTCATCCCATATATTAGCGAGTATGCCAGGTGTTACTGCTGCAGTCACTGTAATAGTTATGCGGTTTTGAAGCTCGTCCATTGTTTTAGAAAGCGGTGGCACACAAACTGAATCCTTCACAAGCCCCCACAATAAAAAATTATGGACAGTGAGATCGGGAGAACCTTGGTGGCTAGTGGTGTAATGACAAATCACGAGATCCATGACGGGCATTCATCGGTGCATAAGATCGATGTTTAAGAATGTTCGTTTCTGGAAGTGCCAGTGCAGTGATGCTGCGTCCTACTGCAACATTAAGTCACTGGAATATGGCTGTAGCTGCGGGAAAAACCAGTTCTGCAACATTTGCAGGTATGAGATTCCCGTGTTAGCATTTCCAGGAGAAAAGAACGGACCATAAACCTTTTCTCGGGAAGTGGCGCAGAACACATTCATGTTAGGGGAATCGCTCTCATTCTCGATTACGTGATGTGGCTGCTGTGATCCCCATATGCGAACTTTGTGGTGGCTGGTACGACGAGTAGATTTTCATGTACTTTATACAAAACTCCTCCGGATGCGCTCTACGATTTCGTCGGAAACACGAGGGCAATCTGTTGACTTCCCCTTACAAAAGCAATCTGTTTGTCGAATTTTCTCGTGCAACGTAAAATGCTTTGAGCAGTATGGGATGCAGTGCCGTACTGTCGCCGTAAATCACGCTGCACAATTTCTCACAGACTTGCAATTGTTGAACTGGATAACTCAAAAGTCATCCTGTCGTAGGGTCGGCATCTTGACGCATTCTGAAGGGAGTTCGTCCGCTGGCTAATCACCGT
The DNA here is from genome assembly GCA_002778355.1 of Clitarchus hookeri. Lineage (NCBI taxonomy): Eukaryota > Metazoa > Arthropoda > Insecta > Phasmatodea > Phasmatidae > Clitarchus > Clitarchus hookeri. Next base: position 242,713 of record NQII01003571.1, read on the forward strand.
CTACACACCAGGGATGCACCTAGCGGCAACCAAGTGAAACATTACAGTGACCGGGCATGCTCGCTGACGTGTGGGACTCCGGAATTACACAACCAAGCACCCTGTCGGCGCCCAAGTGATTTAAAGCCCATTGTGGAGAGAAACGTATTGAGCATTTACGGTACTTTCTTGTAATAAAAACTTTATTGCCAGACATGTATTTCACTCTTTACCGCATGGTCTCTGTTCCTTAGTTATATATGTGTGTATATATTTAAAATCGAATGGATATTTTTGAAACATTAAGTGCGTACATATAAATACACTCACACAAACCAAAAGTTACTAGACAGTTCACCAGATACAGCATGTTTCGGCAAAAATGTAACCAAACCAACCTGTAATCGGCTGACTGAAAATATTTTGTAAAAATCTTTATTTGGCGTACTCCTTACACGGTTACTTCCATCTTTTCTTAAGCACTGCTAAAGTTCTACTTCCAGGATATTTCTCCGCCTTATACGAACAAAGCTTAGAAAATTACACCAGCAGGCCACCGAGCCGCATTCGTGCTCACTCAGTGTAATCATGTTTTGCATAAGATCTATTTCTTACTAGGCATTACCAACACTGCCATTCGCTCTCAGTTTTTTTTTCGTACTAGTGATAATATTATAATTTATACATAAAATATAATTTTAAGTAAATTTAACCAAAAAGATGTACGTTTGTGTTAACATAAGCTTGCAATATATAACTTACTTAGGAAGCAACCAAGCACGCCATACGTGAGGTGTTTTTCCAAAGGTTTCGTTCAAAAAGTGTGAAAAAAACCGCGAATAAAATATAGACATTGCTCATTTCAGGATTTTGTCCCACCCTCTAACATTAGTTGCTTGTAGCTGTACGGGGAATATCATTTTGGCAATTTTACAACATGATTTACAAATAGACGAGTAGGCTGTAATAACTACTCGATGTGGTTAGGGAAACGCTACATAATTAATTATATTTCTAGGACACGCGAAACCAGAATTAATTGTTCTTACCACGAAACTTGTCACCAATCTTCTCAGCTATCTGATCATTGTCTAGCCCTTTGTCCAGAAGAGATCACCCGTGTTCACTATAAATTTTATCAGGTCAAGATAAAAACCCACTAAACCCGTAATCCTTCAGTAAAAGACCATTATTGCCTCATCAGTAGTAACCATTTGACTCCTTGTCTAGTGTAACTTACTCCCGAAGGAAAACTATGCTAATGGGAACACCTCTCTCTTTTCTTTTGCGTCTGGGTGCTCATGTGTGTTTTTACGACTGCTTGTGTGTGTCTTCTTAAAACATTTTGTCACCGTGAACTGATCTTCACCAGAATTGGTGCAATTGATTAAATGAAACATTTATTCGTGCATACGTCATTGATGAGCTTCTCTTCAATGGCGTATCTACGAAGTAATGTTTCATTTAATCACTTGCCGCTATTTCAAGTATCACTCAAAGAACTTTTAGACCTACACACACTTATAGTATGTATTTAACTAGGTCATCCTAATTCTATATTTAACTATCATGCAGAATGCTTAAAGTGAAAATATTAATATTTAACTTACATTTTTGGGAGCTGTGTAATACTTTAGAAGGCATTCTTTTAATTTAAGCCGAAACTGCTATTTGGAAAGCCCACGCTTTCATCATTACATTCAGACACTTATTTTCTCATTGGTCATCTATACGACGATGGCTGCATCTAAATATAAAACTATTGTGCAATACGTCCGTAACCACTTAAGTGATTCATGACAAATGCGATATTCAAGTAATGCTATGGTAAACCTCCCTAAACAGACATTAGTTTACCAAACACTCTTTTTTTCCAAATGGTGGCAACACAAAAATTTTAAGTTTGAATGATATAACTTCCAAACCGTATAAACCATTATAACCAAACTTGGCGTGCTTACTGTACTGGTCATTTCAAGGCTCGCCGGCAATTTTTATAGTTAATGAGGCTACCAGCTTCAAGTATAACATGTTCCGAAATATGTTGAACTTGAAGCTGGTAGCCTCATTACCTACAAAAAATTGCCGGCGAGCCTTGAAATGACCATAATACCAGTAGTGCACCTTCCTGTTGACGCTGGGGCTCGGTCACGTTGCGTAATTTATGGCTACGCTTTGGGCGAGTCCTGACTTCTTTATTTCATCTTTTCACTAAAACAGTTAAGGGACTTGATCAAATCACGTACTTTAATTAGGGAAATCACCCCACAGAGTTGTCATTTTAACATCTTCCGTGAATTCATCATCTGCCTTAGGGATTTGATCAAATCTCCGGTTTTATCATGTCCCTGCGACATATATATATATATATATATATATACATTTCAATGCAGTAGATATAAATTATAAAAAATTATCAACTCAGCTACTTAAATAAAAACGAGCACAAAATACATTTCCTTTGTTTAGGTACTTTCCGCAGGGAATAAGATAAATACTCGGTCCGACAACAAGCATTTCGCCAATTTTGCTGACTTTCAAGCAGAAACTCTCCCGCCAACATTAAAATTATGCTGTAATAATAAATTATGTATTATAATTCCATTGTTTTGCGTCACAATAAGTATAATGACTGATAAAATTGGAGATAAGTAATTATAATGCATCAGCTACAAGCGCTGATAAATTTTATATATGCGAAAAGAAATGCAGGTAAAAAAAAAACACGTAGGTAATAGACCTTCCCCGCCTATATAAATATATGTCCACTTGGGAAAAAATTTAAAGACAAGAGTGAAACCTACGCACCGTATTTGAAGTGAACAATTCACTCAAATATTAATAAATATTAAAATAGAGTAATATTTTCCTTTGCGTGTAACATACAAACAATACTTCAGTAAGAAACATTTATTTTACAAATCCTTGCAAAAACCTGTTTAGTGATATTATATATGAAAGCTCTTTCGTCATAGCTATTGCCGGCACAGCACTTCTGTTTACGTTTGTAACTATTATATATAATGTATTCATAACAATCAGAGATAGTTGTTAATTTTGTAAAAATAATAATTTAAAAAATTTTGGTATAGTCTATAGGATTTATATGAAACACAAGTAAACATATTAAAGACTGGTTAATTTTTCAAAAGCTTGTTTCAAATTCATCAACGTAGTGTCAACAGACTAAAGTGATTATGTCTGTGACAATGTTGATTCTTGTAAGTTTAAGAATAATAGGCCTGTGCAACAAGTTTAAAGAAGAATCTATGCATGGTTTCGAAAATATTTTTAATTTAAAAGGACTTCAGCAGAATTTTGCTCTTATCATTACGTCCACATTGCAGAATGCCTTCGACACATTTTGTTGATAAAATACATGATTACTGGAAAACATTTTTCAGCACTGCACTTTGGTATAAAAAAAAAACTGTATGCCCAAATGTCTGCCAAAAACGGCAAGAGAAATTCTTCAATTCGTAGGAGAAAGCAAAATAAGCTACCACTAAACCCTCACGGGAAAAGTTGAATTCTACGCGTTGGAAATGCCATGAAGCCTCTTATTAACAGTGTCTAATGCTTGCAATTTAAACTGAGTTAATAGTCAGATTTATTCAGTAAACGTGAATTTTTTTCTGAACAGCCTGACTTGTGATACCAACTTTTTTTTGCACTCTTGCCGAACGCATTGAGAATAACTACTTGGCAAATTAATCTCAGTTGTCTTACTTTATTTAAGAAAATCTGAGCCAGCAAGCCTTGACTTTCGTGGATGTTACAGAATTAAGACAGAGCAATTTTAGTGTGACCAGATCAACGAAATGAAGTACTTGAATCACATAACTTGAATAAAAATGGTAATCAGACATTTGTAGGAAAGAAAATTAATATCTAGTTGTACTTCCCAGCTTTTCGACACACTTTCGGTGCTTTGTGAACATCTGGTTGGTCTCGTTCAGCAAAATCTATTTTATAATTAAAGGCCTATCCTACTCTTAAGGACCGAACGCACGCTTCGGAACACATTGCGCTCTCATGCATCAACACTAGAGGCAAAAGGAATAAATACATGGTGTTTTGCCACAAGGATCTTTAAAAGATTCGTTTCACCTCTTACCAAGTTTCTGATATACATTTTAATTTAATATATCTCAATAATTTTCTATCGAGGATTTCAAATTTAAATTTCTCAAGTTTGCATTTCCTTTCTTTCCTTGTGATTTGTTGATGTCGCCCCCGTTTTTCCGTGTAGTATTATGCGTTCTTACAAAGATCGTGTTTTTTAGCATGTAAATAATGGAATCAACACTTTTCCTCTTCATATTACCTCCCCTTCCCCCTCACGAGCGTAAAACGTACCGGCCATCGCTGACAGTTTCACATTTGTCATACGTCATCGTAACAGCGTAGTTTAACCGTTCTAATATCAGAATAAATGTATCATATGTGTTTCATTTTCCATGTCTAGTATTTAAAACTGATCGTCATTATAAGACAGAATCTAGTATAGGATACAAATAATTTGCGGCAATGACCATGTGTCACTTGTGGGTGATAATCATTTATCAAAATGTAATTTATGACAGCGTGAACAAATTGTGCAGTGGCGGTCAACGTACAAAATATTTAATGAACAATTATTATATGTTCACCTACGAAAGTAGTATAGTTGATAAAACTATTTCAAGCTCATGCGATACATGTGCAAATATCTCTGCAGAAATGAGCTCATTTTATATTGCGTATTTCTTAATTAAACAATTAAATTTATTTCAGAAATATTTATTGGCACTATAAAAATTCAACTATAAAGCAACCAGGTTAAATGTTAATTAATACATAAATAGTCCCATAAAATTAATCTCACTGTCGCAGCACATATTACACAGCGTGAATATATAAAAAATCATTAAAATAAGCTGTGATATACGACATCTACAAGCAATTGTAGATTAACGATTTAAATATACGACCACAAAACGATATTCAATACAAACACATGAAGTTATTTTCATAAAATGTAATTCTTAGAACTGCCTTGAAATTATTACGTTATTATATTTTACCTACTGTANCATGAAGTTATTTTCATAAAATGTAATTCTTAGAACTGCCTTGAAATTATTACGTTATTATATTTTACCTACTGTAAACTTAATATATATATTTTTTTTGTGAATTAAGAAGCAAGCCGCCGTTTTCATAACTTTCCAAAAAAAAAATGCATAAGAATTTGCCGTAACTTGATATTGAAGCCTACTCTTATTCCACATGGCAGCCCATGTTTCAGTACAGGTTCACTTGAGGAAATTGGTTATTTTATTACAGTTTAATATTTGAGTATGCGTGCAGGANAAAAAAAAATGCATAAGAATTTGCCGTAACTTGATATTGAAGCCTACTCTTATTCCACATGGCAGCCCATGTTTCAGTACAGGTTCACTTGAGGAAATAGGTTATTTTATTACAGTTTAATATTTGAGTATGCGAGCAGGAAGCTGTGTGAGATTGTTACGTGTCGTTCGGTGTGTGCGGAATGTTGACGGATTCTAAAACAATGGCATGGAGACTAGTTTCTCGATTTTTGTGGCCCATAAATTAAACCTTTATAACCAAATCTAGAATAACTTCGTACTCTAGAAACTAACACTTTAAATAACGTTTCAATACTTCGCCCACANAGCAGGAAGCTGTGTGAGATTGTTACGTGTCGTTCGGTGTGTGCGGAATGTTGACGGATTCTAAAACAATGGCATAGAGACTAGTTTCTCGATTTTTGTGGCCCATAAATTAAAACTTTATAACCAAATCTAGAATAACTTCGTACTCTAGAAACTAACACTTTAAATAACGTTTCAATACTTCGCCCACANCTTTATAACCAAATCTAGAATAACTTCGTACTCTAGAAACTAACACTTTAAATAACGTTTCAATACTTCGCCCACATAAGGGTCTAAAATGTTTCCACATTTTTTCAGTCGTAATTTGGGGAAAGTATAGTGCTCTTTAAGAAAAGGGGTAGCCGAAACCATTAACTTTTCAGTCACATGTCTTCCTGCAGACAAATGTGGTTCTACCTCTGATGCACAACTTTATTTACAAGCGTAAAGAGTAAAACTGTCTAGCTCGGTGCCAATTCTCTAGGTAGAAATTAATCTAAACACGTCCGTTTTCACATAAAAGGGTTACATCGGATATGATCTTGTTTATCATATAGACTAGGGCTGAGCTTCTTTCCTTTGGTGTTGAATTTAATTTCAATGGCCTTTCTTTAGAGCCGCTGTAAACAACGGGCTTCGGAAATTGATTCTATTGTTCAGATATCTGGCTATCTGAGAATTGTACATCTTCAATTTACATGGATGGCTTAGCATATAACATAAGTTTTTCCAGCACCTTTCCTCATGATTGGCCAAAGAAATTTTTCCGGTACGAAGTTCTTGTAACGCATTGAATTGCACGCGTGTCTTTAAACGTTCCCTTCACTGACCTGAGTGATCTAGCTTCCGTCGTTAAAATGTTGTCTGCTGAAGCAATATTCCCCCCTCGTTTTATTCGTAGCAAACGTCTTTGTTTCATTTCTAAAGTATGCGCTGTTTCATAACTCCCGCATTATTTTTACAGTTTTCGACCTTCAGCCTGTAGCGCTTTATGGTATTATTGCGGGATTGTTTTCCTACCACGATCGACGAACAGAAATTTACTGTTTATAAATTTAGGTAATTCAATAAGTGAATAAATACGATTAACAGGACTGAAATTTTTCCAAATATGTAGGAATGTGACTCCAATTTTTCGCAACAAATTTTTTAGTAATGAAGTTTTGAAAGGGTTCTTTTCNTCCAAATATGTAGGAATGTGACTCCAATTTTTCGCAACAAATTTTTTAGTAATGAAGTTTTGAAAGGGTTCTTTTCACAAGTGTTCGTGCATGAACCATTTTTTATTTATTTATTTGTTCACTTCAGGTTGGACATCACTGATAAATATTACATCCAAATTAGGTAAATTAATGAAATTTGATTTTTGTGAGAAATTGCTTATCCGATACTGTTTGAATTTTATTTTGATATTTTCTTTTGTTATTTNATGAAATTTGATTTTTGTGAGAAATTGCTTATCCGATACTGTTTGAATTTTATTTTGATATTTTCTTTTGTTATTTGCATTATCTATTGTTTCGGAAGTCCTCAAAAACAAAGTGAAGCAATTAAATGCAGGTTACTCTCAGCCTATAGTCGACTAAACATGTTTGATTACTATGTTAGAGAAAATGTCAAAATAGCAATTATTTAAATGAATATTTTCATTATTATAATATGAAGATGTTATTTTGTATCACTAAATAATGTTTAATTTTTATATAAATTATATATGGTTTGGTTTTGTTATACTTACTTCTCTATCACACTTTTCTACTATAAAGACAAAGCTATGAAATAAATATATTATCATTGCTGAAGCGGTTAATTATTTTCAAAATTCATTTTAAGGTAATATAAAAAGACAAAAGTGCATTGTGTAAATGAATTTAATGAATAACGTCCTGCCCATAAACTGCGAATAAAATAAGAATCACTTCCTTCACTCTACCGGATCATCTTTTACAATTACAGTTAGAAGTAAATTATTTAAATTGTTGTCAACAATTTAGGAAAACTTGACGGGGTTTCTAAAGGGATTGTTTTTTCCTAAACCATTTTCTTTTTCGTATTATGAAATAAGAATATTGATTCATATTTCTAATTGTAGCATGTTTTTCCAAAAACCTTGGGCAGGGGTAAATACGAGAAGGCATGGTGTGATAGAAAATTAATTACATTTTTCACAGGCAATGCTTGGAAAATTGATCGCACTCTATTATTATTGTAAGTCAAGATTCTCTTTACTGAAAAGAATATACAGTCGGTTTTTCTAATGAGAATTGTTGCCGGCAGTGAACNTTGTAAGTCAAGATTCTCTTTACTGAAAAGAATATACAGTCGGTTTTTCTAATGAGAATTGTTGCCGGCAGTGAACATCTAAATAATTCATATTTGAAAGATATATATCATTTTATGCCAACGTCTATAATGGTAAATTTTTCTGAAAAATTTCCGCCAATATGTTGTTAACTTGTCGAGAAATATGTATGCCATAGCATTCATATGTTACTTTTATGCCCAGGATAAAACCAGNAATATGTTGTTAACTTGTCGAGAAATATGTATGCCATAGCATTCATATGTTACTTTTATGCCCAGGATAAAACCAGAGATGATCTTGTTGATGTTTGTATAGAAATTTAAAAAATCCTTAACAATCCTGCTCTGAGTGCAAACATGCCTTAAAGTAAAAAATGCTTTTAAGTGTTAACCAAAAAAAAACCAAAATTTTTTAAACCTTTTATAATATTTCAATATCTGGTATAAGGTTTTACGCAAAAATTATTTTTTAATAGGCTTTCGTAATTATTTTTGCAAAAATTGTCGTAACAATAACATTTTATACTGTCTTTTATTCCACAGTGTCGCCTGTACAACACTTAGTTGACGGTCAATAGGCATAGGATAATTTTAATTATTAAGTGGGAATATGCCAATAGAATAAAATTAACAATAATACATTTTTTTTTAACTCGACAACTTAACTTGAACCAATTGTGCAATGTCGCCCAGGGACCTTTGAGTTGGAATTAGAGTACAGAAGGATCTGTAATACACATGTATGGTACAATCAGAACCTCCGTGCTTGCTACATACATATAACTGTTCATCATTGATATAATTGTTATTTTATTTGGAACACTCTCTCTCTCAGAAGGAAAAGGTATCATATATATATGTTTCAATCAATGAATTCTGACAGTTTTGTCTAATGGCCAAGGATATTAAAAGATGGGATAAAGTTTCAGTGTTTGATTTACTACCAGGCCGAAGACATACAAAGTGAAGGGTCATTGAGACTATCAGCCATATGCATAGAGACGCCTAGAAGTTAGGCACCACTCCAGCCTTACTGTAATGGAGATTACAAGAGTCACTAGATAAAGTATTCTCAGTCAATTTCAGTTTAATCCTCGTGAGCGGTTTAATTACATTTAGTTTGGATGAATACTATATACACTCATTAAAAAAATAATATATAACCATAAACGAAGGGGCTGCGGTGGTGTAGTCATTAGACTACTAACTTCTAACCTAGGCGAACCGGGTTCAATTCCCAGCGGGGCGGTACCCGGATTTTTACATGTTGGAATCGTGGCGGACGATGCCGCTGATCGGCGAGTTTTCTCGGGGATTTCCCGTTTCCCCCGCCCTTTCATTCCGGCGCTCCTCCATTCTCACCTCAATTCACCATCATCGGCCTCTCAAGACCTCGATGTTATGAGCCGCTCAAGTCTCTTCACTCACTCACTCGCTATGAACGAAGCGTGCGAGTACAAAGAAGATTGCCACCCAGTATCGTCGTAGCCATACAAGTGTCCCTTTTGTTTTTGACGTGACAACGTCTTATAATTCGATAGAGCCGGCTGCACGCACGAAAAAACATGACTCATGCGGCGTTACCTCGCTCTGAGGCGTTCCATGTAAGGCTTGAAGTGCAAGCGAGAGCGCGGAACGAGCGAAAAAGAAGCACAATCGGCCTTTGCGTTCGGCAGCGTTCGACATCCGTCTCTCTCCTACTGACCGACGTTGTCACGTTCAACTATCGTCAGTAAACCGACTTTACAGACAACCAATTTTTTACGCAGTTTGCTTGCGCGATGTGACACTAGGGGGCATTTTAAATGTCCCTCCATCATTTAAAGCTGCAATACACCGAATAAGGCCCTAGTAGCAGCGTGAGCCACAGAGCCAAATTCAGTGAACAAGCGGCATGCTCCTACGGCGTATTCGACAAACCTTTGCCCAAACTAGATGAGTTTGAGAGAGGCCACATCGTTGGCCTTCGAGAGGCATGTTGGACGTCTTGGCGCATTTCATGCCGCTTGAAATATTCTGCCTACATTGTGATTGGGTGTTGGACGCAGTGAGAACAGGAGGGTACACACACACTTAGAGAAGGCTCGGGTCGACACCAGCAAACCACCAGCAAGGAGGATCGTTTCATCGAACTACAGGCTGTTAGCACTCAACGGGCGTCACTGCGCACCAACCAGAAACATGTCACGGCAACTGAGGATGCGTCTGTGTCTACCGGCACAATATTCAGGTGGCTAGACGAGCGAGATCTGACGCCGCGTGTCCCTAATGACGTCTACTATTACGACCTGAGAATTGCCGATCATCGTGTGAACTTTTTCCGGGAACGGGTATCATGTCAGCTTGCGGATTGGCGATAATTGGTGTTCAGCGACGTATCACGGTTCTGGTTTGATAAAAGTAACAGCAGAATTCTAGTCTGGAGACATTATAACCAGCGCCGTAATTCACGCTTGATTGAAGCGCGGCACATCGTCCGAACGAAAAGATGTCATTGTGTGGGGTGCGAATTCTTACCGATACCAGCACCCTACTGGTTGTGATTGAAGGAACCTTGACGGCGTGGCGATACGTCCAGGAAATTCTGATACCATGTGTACTCCCCCACCCCACCCCCTGTGCAGCTTGACAGTCCCATTTGCCAACAGGATAACGCCCGGACTCACACAGCATGGGTGTCTCTGGCCTGCTTTCATGATGTCGACAAGCTTCCTTGGCCAGCAAGGTCCCCAGACTTCTCACCCATCGAAGACGTTCGGGACTTATTGGATGGCAACTTCAGCCAACGGCAACTACGGCGGATTTGGAGGGTCAGTTGCGCCAGCTGTGCAGCAATCTTCCTCAAGTGCACATCCGACGTCTAAATGTCTATATGCATACAACACTATAACTGGGTGTTGTGTTGCCTTCTCACCTAAGTGTTCCNACATCCGACGTCTAAATGTCTATATGCATACAACACTATAACTGGGTGTTGTGTTGCCTTCTCACCTAAGTGTTCCGGAAGGCAATAAAAGACCCACTTATGAACATATCCTGTACCTATCACTTCTCAGATGGTAAGTTTGTCGATAAGTATAGTGCATGTCCATATTCTGTTTCCACAGATATTTACGAAGCNATCACTTCTCAGATGGTAAGTTTGTCGATAAGTATAGTGCATGTCCATATTCTGTTTCCACAGATATTTACGAAGCATATAGCAATTTTTTGAAGTCTGAAAATGCCACAGTTTTATTTTGTTGAGCGTCTTCAAAGTGTTGGCATTACTCGAGTTAGGTTAATAGCTGTGTTCAGAATTAGTATGAATTGGGATTTCTTTTCGTACAAAAACAGACTGCGAACACAGTGAGAAGCAGTTCACGCTTCCGTTGGACGGGAACCTTATATCAATAATCTTAANGAAGCAGTTCACGCTTCCGTTGGACGGGAACCTTATATCAATAATCTTAACTGGCATACATAAAATATGAGTTGCATCACCCAGTGTCCAAGTTAATGTACATAAAGCATCAGAGGTGTGTTGTCAAATGTAGAACCTTTTAATGTCGGTCGTACTTGTTATAGTTCGCGTTCTTTGAGGAGGGAGTACTTTTGAGGAAATCTTGGAAAATCTCGTAAATATTGTCNCGTACTTGTTATAGTTCGCGTTCTTTGAGGAGGGAGTACTTTTGAGGAAATCTTGGAAAATCTCGTAAATATTGTCTTTGCATACTTAAATTCGGTCAACGTGCCCAGAAATATGCCTGGGCTGGCCAGTATGTCAGTTTGTAAGTATAATCCTTATAGTTGCGACAAAGATGGTGTGTTTGTATATCTTTAAATCAGTACAAAAGGGTAGTTGTCTAATATGTAACTTTACTCCTACAAACCCATCTCCACCGGAACAAGGTTAAGTTTGATATGTAGTGCAGTTGTCGTATCAATTTCTAGCAATTTGATTCAAGGTATAACTGAATCCGGAAACGTGGCAGACATTACCAGTGGATTTACTCTGGCCCTGGTATATTCCCCTATCTTCCAAACATTAGAATATCTCGTCATTCCGTTTGGGACGCCACATTATTTCGTTCCATCAAAGGTCGTTGGCCACCATCCAAGCTAATCATCTGACCAGCAAGACCTAACATTTATAAAACAAATTTTACTCGATGAACGAATATCATAGATTAATATATATATATATATATATATATATTTTTTTTTTGTGATTTAGCGAAGCCTTGAGTGTATGCTGAAAGAGTAATCAGGAGGTGGCTAGTAAACGCAACCAAAACCAAATATTAATCCTAGGAAAGAATTTTGGTCTGAGTAGGGACGGGGGACATGTAACCAACCGAGAGTATATGCAATAGTGAAATTAGAAATATTTTATAGTACAAAATACACAGTCTTTAAATGAAGAAATATTGTGAGTGAGGGAGATTTCAGCAGAGCTTAACAGTTGCCTTTAAGCGCCGATGGAGTTGAAACGAGAT
>NQII01003572.1:11066-53976 GCA_002778355.1 Clitarchus hookeri
CCCCCAATTGCATTTTACCGCTGTTCTATCCTCACCTCACTCCATGAGAGCTGAAGCCCTCGGTTGTTAAGCTCCGCGTAAATATCTTTCACCCATTCGTGAGATGCGACCTTTTCGATTGTTCAGAAGCTGCCACGAGGCAAGGCAAACCTTGTAACATCGTGTCATCCAGCATATCGGTTGTAAATAAGAACACAGAAATATCATATTTACCACAAGCTACACTGAACTGAAAATTCACATTGCACTTAGGAAAATATTCTTAAGTAACTTGAGATCCAAACTAAACGAAGTAAAAAGCACATGGAATTCTGTAGGATATCGAGAATAATGTTACCCAGTAGAGGAAACACATCTTGGAAACTGTGTTGCCAAACTGCTGTACTGCGATGTTCCTTCAACAGCTTTGCCTTTTAGATATTATACACACAATACGTTTAAATGAAGTAGTTGATTATGTATAACTGTATGCGTCTAGACTTTCGATTCGTGGCTTGGGTGGGGGACACCGAGTCAGCATAATTTCAGCAAACAATATTAAATTAATAAAATAAAATCAGTATTTTAAACAATTCTAGAATTATTTCATTTCAGTTTTAAAACATTCACAGGACAGTTTCACGTCAACTTAAGGGTTTTTGGAGGGGGAATATCACGTCCCGTCGGGGCCGCGGTGGTTTAGTGGTCAGACTACCCGCCTCCCACCTAGGAGAACCGGGCTCGATTCCCGGCGGGGTCGCTCCCGGATTTTTGCATGTGGGAATCATACCGGATGGCACCGCTGGTCGGAGGGTTTTCTCGAGGATCTCCCGTCCCCCCTCTCCATGCATTCCGGCGCTGCCTCATACTCACCTCGCTTCTCCCTCGTCGACTCTCAAGACCTCGATGTTAAGAGCCGCCCAAATCTCTCCACAAACTTCACTCATGCTCCGTTACACCCCTCTCCCCTTTCTGGTACCTCCCCCTGCTTACACAACGACCGTCCATAAAAAGTACCACACAATCAGTTGTAAAAATTATCTTCGTCTTTCTTTCTCTGGAAACTAACGCACAAAAAACAAACGTAATCGTTCCACCGTAACAGTGAATTAAGTAAAAAAAAAAATTACGTTAGCATGAATTGAATATACTTGCTGTAAAGAGCTCTGGGTTCACCAACCAAATGCCGTACGTATAGGCGGCGAAGATGGCGATGGACACGAGCAGCTTGAGCAGGAAGTAGATCCGCACAAACAGGAAGCTGATGATCATCACCAGCATGCACGACTCCGTGATGTTCTGCACGACACACCCACGAACACAACTCATGTTATATTCCGTACCATATAAGAAGGCCACTTTTTGACAGCTCGGCGAAAGTAGCGCCACTGTTTACATCTGACTACGTATCTTTCCGCCATCAGCTTGTCCACCAAGTCGGGGCTGTATCTCTTATCAACACGCTGTCAGCTAATCCACTTCTCATTGTACTGTAATGCTAAACAAATTTTGAGATATTTGAAGACTGGCATCTGTCCAAAAAAATAAGTAGGTTATAAAAGTAAAAATATAAAAAGTTGGAAATAATTAAATATTTGCTAACTCTTTTTTTAATTTGTTCGAGATAGTGAATTTGGGTTAACATTTGCGAGACGGTCTGTTGTATCTATTATCACACTTTGNCGAGATAGTGAATTTGGGTTAACATTTGCGAGACGGTCTGTTGTATCTATTATCACACTTTGTACGTTATAGCTAATATATTCGAGTTGGAAATATGTGACGTGGAATAACGTTAGAATTGCTTAAAAACTATTCACGCGTGTCTCACTTTCTACGGAAACAAGGAGATGGGTTTCGAGAGAACAATATNTTATTTGTACAACAAATCGTTGTACATGAAATATATGTTACTTTAAAAATCATACAGAGCTCGCGGGAAAATGAAACAATTTGTATATGCGCGTAGATACGTTATTCTAAACAACAAAACTATAATATGTTTCTGGGTGTAGTTCGGGATATGGATAACTGATGGAGTGGGATGGCGTATTGCAACCGAAGGCGCTCCTGTCCATTGCAAGATGGCAGCACATGGTTGGAGAGTCTGTAAACTTGAAAAAGGTTTCGATTTTTTCCTTACATTTGGATACGGNATGGTTGGAGAGTCTGTAAACTTGAAAAAGGTTTCGATTTTTTCCTTACATTTGGATACGGATCGTTTTACTGTGGATCTCATTTTTAACACCTATACATTACTATTGTATCACGAAGTTTCGTTTCTAAAACTAAAAACTGCTGTTTTATGACCACTTAAAATAAAATGTATTAATTAATCTANAAGTTTCGTTTCTAAAACTAAAAACTGCTGTTTTATGACCACTTAAAATAAAATGTATTAATTAATCTACAAACTATTTCTTATCCGCGTATTTTCTGCTTGTCTGGTGTGCGCCGGCACTGCTCTCAGAATAGCCAACATAATATTAATTTCTGTTCGTTCGTGCATCAGCTGATACAGGATTTTGTAAATGGCGCGTTGTTTGTTTTGAATACATTACGTTGCCACTCACTGACTGTCAGAATGTGGCCTTCTTATATGAAATGAACAATAGTTCTCGTTCTACGTCAAGTGTTAACACAGCGCGCGGGATACCTGAAAGCTTGCGTCACGCCACGCAGCTACGGAAGACGGATGTCTATATGCTGTTCATGGTGAACTGAGCACTTTTGGAAGCCCTGCTCAAGATCTAATTTTCTTCTCGTCTGGTAACCTTCCGCCATACGTAAAATTTACATAGCAACGGGCCTGATTACTTACATGCGTCAGTAAAGGAAACTAAATGCGTTGCTAATGTGACATTTCGTACTATAATGAGTATAAAGCAGGAAAGACACAAACATCATTTACCATAAATTTAAACATTACACTCACAATACACTGTTAAGACTTGGAATTATTTTACTTGACTCGTTCACTTAACTGGGGGGCTTGTGGACCATCGTATACGGTATCAAGTATGAAGTTAAGGGACAGTGACATTTTTCGAGAGTTGATTTCAAAGAAAGATGCTCACTTTACCGTGAACAACCTGTATAGTACTTTACAGTAAAGGTTTTTTTTTACGATAAAAAGCTTTTTTTAAATCGACCTTTCAAAAATGTCACTGCCCCTGCCTGCATGTATTTTAATGTGCACACTCCATGCGCCCTCTAAAGTTGGTAACGATGGACAGTGAGTAGTTCAATGTCTTAACGCTGAATTTCAAATGTTAGGTAAAAATTTGAGACTGTAGTTTAATGCATGTAAGTGTATGAATTATCAAAATTGTAAAATATTATACTTTTATGATAATTACACAGTTTTACTTGAACGACGCGAGAATAATGTGTCCAGGTCAATATCAATGTTAATTTTACATATGGCGGAAGTATACGGGATGTGCATAAAAGCAGATCTGTAGCAGGGCTTTCAGAAGTGCTCACTTCACCAAGAGCAGCCTTCAGTTACAAGACATGTACCTCCCAGCTCGCCATTTGCTGCTCATTTTCAAGGACAATTCCGACGGTCATCAAGCTTTCAGATATCCTGCGCGCAGAGTACAACGGAACAGCCAAGTACGAGGTCTGCCGAGAGAGTTTATGGACTGAGGTCACTATTCAGAGCTCGATACAGTAGGACGTTTGGCGTGGGTTTACCCTTCGAAATAGCGACCTTCAGAGTCTACACACCATTTCCAGCATTGTAGTAGCTTCTCAGACACGCATTGCAGACAATTATCTGACAATCGGTATGAAATAGTAGACGTGGCAGCTTTGGAATAGTGTGGAATAGATTACTATGGCAAGGTATGATATGGTATGTCATACGGCATATGGTATAGTGCATGGAATGGTATATGATATGGCATGGTAGATTAAAATTAAAATGCAATATTACGTTTCACCAAAGATAATACAGAAGCTAGAAATTGTAAGTAACAAAATTCGTTTTTGCGGGTCCGGTATACACACAAAGTTAATCCAAGGAAGCACCAGTAACTTGACACGTCTGGCAAACCACAGAATCGCGGTTAAGTAAAGATGCCATTCAAGCACGACCTCGTACTTCCAGTGCACCAGTGATGAAATACGAAATACAACTGCTCGGAAAATTAAGCTGTGAAAACTTCCGAGCACTTTCTGCTAGCTGCTTTTGTAGGTATAAGATGTTCTCGGTAAAGTGAGCANATTAAGCTGTGAAAACTTCCGAGCACTTTCTGCTAGCTGCTTTTGTAGGTATAAGATGTTCTCGGTAAAGTGAGCACTTAAGAGAACCCTAGTTACTTTTTCCTTCAATCCATTTTTTTAGCCTTTAACCGTCTTTTAAAATAAGTATTGCCATGTGAGTAACAAACACAGTGTGTATAATCCACCGCACTCGGAAGTTAACGACTAAGGTTAAAATAAAACGTATTTACTGACTATTATTCAAAAATAGAGGGCTTTCAAAAGTACTCACTTTACCGTGAATATCCTATAGGTAGGTAGGTAGGGTTCGACGTCTCTTCAACAGCGAGGTCATTATAGACGGAGCAAGTTGCTCGGAGAAGCAAGTACGAAGGAGGAATCGGCGATGGCCGGCAGTGAGGAACCATCCCAGCACTCGCCTGGAGCGATGTAGGAAAACAAGGGAAAACAGGAATCAGCATGGCCGGATCGGGATTCGAACCCAGGTCCTCCCAATGCGAGTCCGAATGCTTAGAACGACGTCACCTCACTCTGTAGCTGATTTTTTGTAGTGCACAGTGCGTTCGAAGTATTCCGAACCCCTTTGTGTATATGATGAATGCAGAACCGAACAACAGAACAAAAACTAATTATTCCGTCAAAAATAAGGGGGGGGGAAGATACGAACCCAAGGAGCGAGACAGCGATCCAGCCAGTGACTTTCTTCCAGAACTGTGGTGTTCAACGGCCCGCTCATATTGAGAGCACGTTTGTCCCTTTCCAGCTCCATGCCACATTCTACCTGAAACAAAAATAAAGTTACTCCGTAACTAGAGACCTGAACAAATCGTGGATTCATTTTGGGACAAGCTATAATTCAAAATAGGTGTGTTTATGTAACACCAGCCATTGGTCAACACCTCCTCGAGAACTCTGGCCCAATCGTTGCCTTCAACTGCGACAGCAGATAACGAAAGTGCAGTTGATATCGGCATAGTTGTACATAAGACTGTAGATTCTAGCCTGCATGGTCATTGAACTCGCGAATTTTTCAGGTCTCTATCCATAACGTACCACCAAATAAAAAAAGGCTACCATAGAAGGGCCGAAAAGTATTACAATTCTCCGCGTTTGTTTAAAGCAGCAAGAAGGTCAAGCATATGTGCTACTAATGGCGGGGACACTCTGGTGTAATGAAATGCACGATGCATGCGTGACGTACTTTGTGCATAGGAGTGCAGTGAAACTGTTGTTGTGGAACCAACGCGCATCAGGTGAAGAACCCAGATGAACCACCTGTATTTGCTATTACGTATGTTGCTGCCCGCGTTATAAAGCAGAGAAAAAAAACCAATAAAAGAAGTGGTTTCGTTCGAAACTTCTCGTTGAAATGATGGTACAGAGCTTCGCTGACTGGCATCCAGCCCTACTGGAAAAAAAAAACAGGTTTATTAAATAAATTCTTACATAGTTGTCAATAAAAAATATTGACATTACTGTGGAAAATAAAATTAAACCAATCTGAAATTAGAGAAATTTTTTACTCTAACTGAGTCAGGCAAATTAAAATTTTAATTACAATTTGACTATCACCTCTCTTTTGTGAGCCATATTACATTTCAAATTACATGACCACATAGCTGATACTGGAGTTTGTGTCTTCAATTAAATGAAATTATCAGAGTCTCAAATTAAGACGCTGGAATTCAATACACCTCGGCTAGGGTGCATAATATAATAAACACCTCAAATTTCTGGAAACTCCTAGGATGAGAGACAGAAGAATTCACAGATGTATGATGACAAGATGGTGTTTAGGAATATTTGTCCTTCCGAAGTGGAGTCAGCAGCGTCGGTTGAATAAAAAGCCACCCAAATGGTAAAATCTAGCGTTTCAGGACTCTAGCTTGTCCACGCACATTTATGGAACTTTGAGTGGCCTCTCAACACCTCTTCTAGCCTCTCTGCACCTCTCTTAGGCTCTCTACACCTCTCCTAGCCTCTCAACACCTCTCCTAGCCTCTCAANAGTCTCAAATTAAGACGCTGGAATTCAATACACCTCGGCTAGGGTGCATAATATAATAAACACCTCAAATTTCTGAAAACTCCTAGGATGAGAGACAGAAGAATTCACAGATGTATGATGACAAGATGGTTTTTAGGAATATTTGTCCTTCCGAAGTGGAGTCAGCAGCATCGGTTGAATAAAAACCTACCAAAATTGTAAAATCTAGCGTTTCAGGAATCTAGCTTGTCCACGCACATTTATGGAACTTTGAGTGGCCTATCAACACCTCTCCTAGCCTCTCTGCACCTCTCTTAGGCTCTCTACACCTCTCCTAGCCTCTCAACACCTCTCCTAGCCTCTCAACACCTCTCCTAGCCTCTCAACACCTCTCCTAGCCTCTCAACACCTCTCCTAGCCTCTCAACACCTCTCCTAGCCTCTCAACACCTCTCCTAGCCTCTCAACACNAGCTTCTCAGCACCTCTCATAGCTTCTCAACACCTCTCCTAGCCTCTAAACACCTCTCCTAGCCTCTCAGCACCTCTCATAGCTTCTCAACACCTCTCCTAGCCTCCCAGCACCTCTCCTAGCCTCTCAACACCTCCCCTAGCCTCTAAACACCTCTCCTACCCTCTCAACACCTCTCTTAGCCTCTCAGAACCTCTCCTAGCCTCTCAACACCTCTCCTAGCCTCTCAGCACCTCTCCTAGCCTCTCATCACCTCTCCTAGCCTCTCAACACCTCTCCTAGCCTCTCAACACCTCTCCTAGCCTCTCAGCACCTCTCCTAGCCTCTCAGCACCTCTCCTAGCCTCTCAGCACCTCTCCTAGCCTCTCAACGCCTCTCCTAAGCTTACGCTGGGCAGTCTTGGCAAGATTTACTGAAGAATCGCAGTGCAAAAATTACGGCGGACTGCCTTCCATCATGTCTGATTTGAGATTCCCGGAGTTCACAAGCGAAGACAATGACCCGGAAAAATATACAAGATAACGTCATATCCTGTTATCATAAACTTAGATAAAAAACAGAAACAGTTCATTTCTCTGAGGTGCAAAAATAAAACTTATATGCAAACGTTTTTAAATATACTGCTGCAAAGAGAAAATAAAATAACATTAACTTCTATCATGGAATATAAACTGCACTCTGTAGTAAAATTGCAATACATCTGAGGATAAAATTATATAGAAATTTAAGAGAAGTTGTATCAAATATACAAATCTACCAAACTACGTGAAACCTAATTAAACAAAACAGACGTGATAAAATTAAAATATACCGACTCAGTTCAGATGTAAACAAATGAACAAGTAGGATCATCATGTCTCACCACGCCGTGCACAGCCTACCGTTAATTGCCTTAACTTCCGCCCTATCTGTACTACACCTATCTGCACTACACCAATATGTACTACACCTATCTGTACTACACCTATCTGTACTACACCAATATGTACTACACCAATATGTACTACACATATCTGTACTACACCTATCTGCACTACACCAATATAAACTACACCTATCTGTACTACACTTATCTGTACTACACCTGTATATACTACACCTGTCTGTACTACACCTATCTGTACTACACCTATCTGTACTACACCTATCTGTACTACACCAATATGGACTACACCTATCTGTACTACACCTATCTGTACTACACCAATATGGACTACACCTATCTGCACTACACCTATCTGTACTACACCAATATGGACTACACCTATCTGTACTACACCAATCTGCACTACACCTATATGTACTACACCTATCTGTACTACACCTATCTGTACTACACCTATCTGCACTACACCTATCTGTACTACACCTGTCTGTACTACACATATCTGTACTACACCAATATGGACTACACCTATCTGCACTACACCTATCTGTACTACACCAATATGTACTATACCTATCTGCACTACACCAATATGTACTACACCTATCTGCACTACACATATCTGTACTACACCAATATAAACTACACCTATCTGTACTACACCTATCTGTACTACACCTATCTGTACTACACCTATCTGTACTACACCTATCTGTACTACACCTATCTGTACTACACCTATCTGTACTACACCAATATGGACTACACCTATCTGCACTACACCTATCTGTACTACACCAATATGTACTACACCTATCTGCACTACACCAATATGTACTACACCTATCTGCACTACACATATCTGTACTACACCAATATAAACTACACCTATCTGTACTACACCTATCTGTACTACACCAATATGGACTACACCTATCTGCACTACACCTATCTGTTCTACACCAATATGGACTACACCAATATGTACTACACATATCTGCACTACACCAATATAAACTACACCTATCTGTAGTACACCAATATGGACTACACCTATATGTACTACACCATTATGGACTACACCTATCTGCACTACACCTATCTGTACTACACCTATCTGTACTACACCTGTCTGTACTACACCTATCTGTACTACACCAATATGGACTACACATATCTGTACTACACCTATCTGTACTACACCTGTATGTACTACACCTATCTGTACTACACCAATATGGACTACACCTATCTGTACTACACCTATATGTACTACACCTATCTGTACTACACCTATCTGTACTACACCAATATGGACTACACCAATATGTACTACACATATATGTACTACACCTATCTGCACTACACCAATATGTACTACACATATATGTACTACACCTATCTGTACTACACCTATGGTCGTGAGGGCACGACAGCCCCGCAGGGTTCCACATACCCACACACATTACATTGTTCGTCTCCATCTCTTTTCCAAGCATATAATTACATTTTTAATTTAATTCACACTCATTTCTATGGTAGTGCGGGCGCCTCAGTCCCGCAGGGCACAACGCCCACATTTTCAAAATTACTTTAGGCTCCTTTCTTTTATTGCAGATCATTACATTACCTTTCCCGTTTTATTCTCCTTAAGTAATTTCCTTCTTTCATAACTAGTTGGCTTTATTCCATATTCTGTTCCCACAAGGTTCCTTAACCCTGGTTCCTTCCCTGGACTAGTATCCCAGTACTATTACTTCTCCCTGGTATTGTTGTTTTAATTTGGTTCGTTCCTTTGGGGGTTTTGGATAATTTTTCCCCCCTTTGCAGTGTTAGTCGTCATTGTTTATTTCTTTTACAGTTCGCGTGTATATCCCGAACTGTCCGTTTCTGTGGAAGAACGAAGTTTTCGGTTGGCACGCGTGTACTCTGTATCGACCGTTTGTGTTGTATTCAAATAATCGTAACCTGTGTCGTTGAGATCGACAAACAAGCTATAAATTTCGTTGGCACGCGGGTACTCTGTATCGACCGTTCGTGTTGTATTCAAATAATCGTAACCTGTGTCGTTGAGATCGATAAACTAGCTATAAATTTCGTTGGCACGCGGGTACTCTGTATCGACCGTTCGTGTTGTATTCGAATAATCGTAACCTGTGTCGTTGAGATCGATAAACAAGCTATAAATTTCGGTTGGCAAGCGTGCACTCTGTATCGACCGTTCGTGCTGTATTCGAATTATCGTAACCTGTGTCGTTGAGATCGACAAACAAGCTATAAATTTCTGTTGGCACGCGTGCACTCTGTATCGACCGTTCGTGTTGTATTCAAATAATCGTAACCTGTGTCGTTGAGATCGATAAACTAGCTATAAATNAACACCTCTCCTAGCCTCTCAACACCTCTCCTAGCCTCTCATCACCTCTCCTAGCCTCTCAACACCTCTCCTAGCTTCTAAACACCTCTCCTAGCCTCTAAACACCTCTCCTAGCCTGTCATAACCTCTCCTAGCCTCTCAGAACCTCTCCTAGCCTCTCATCACCTCTCCTAGCCTCTCAGCACCTCTCCTAGCCTTTCAACACCTCTCCTAAGCTTACGCTGGGCAGTCTTGCAAGATTTACTGAAGAATCGCAGTGCAAAAATTATGGCGGACTGCCTTCCATCATGTCTGATTTGAGATTCCCGGGGTTCACAAGCGAAGTCAATGACCCGGAAAAATATACAAGATAACGTCATATCCTGTTATCATAAACTTAGATCAAAAACAGAAACAGTTCATTTCTCTGAGGTGCAAAAATAAAACTTATATACAAACGTTTTTAAATAGGCTGCTGCAAAGAGAAAATAAAATAACATTAACGTCTAACACGGAATATAAACTGCACTCTGTAGTGAAATTGCATTACTTTTGAGGATAAAATTATATAGAAATTTAAGAGAGGTTGTATGAAATATACAAATCTAACCAAACTACGTGAAACGTAATTAAACAAAACAGATGTGATAAAATAAAAATATACCGACTCAGTTCAGATGTAAACAAATGAACAAGTAGGAGGATGATATCTCACCTCGCTGTGCAAAGCCTACAGTTTATTGCCTTAACTTCCGCCCTATCTGTAATACACCTATCTGTACTACACCTATGGTAGTGAGGGCGCCTCAGTCCCGCAGGGCACAACGCCCACATTTTAAAAATTACTTTAGGGTTCTTTCTTTTACTGCAGATCATTACATTACCTTTCCCGTTTTATTCTCCTTAAGTAATTTCCTTCTTTCATAACTAGTTGGCTTTATTNTGCAGATCATTACATTACCTTTCCCGTTTTATTCTCCTTAAGTAATTTCCTTCTTTCATAACTAGTTGGCTTTATTCCATATTCTGTTCCCATAAGGATCCTTAACCCTGGTTCCTTCCCTAGACTAGTATCCCAGTACTATTCCTTCTCCCTGGCATTGTTGTTCTAATTTGGTTCGTTCCTTTGGGGGTTTTGGATAATTTTTCCCCCCTTTGCAGTGTTACTCGTCATTGTTTATTTCTTTTACAGTTCGCGTGTATATCCCGAACCGTCCGTTTCTGTGGAAGAACGAAGTTTTCGATTGGCACGCGTGCACTCTGTATCGCCCGTTCGTGTTGTATTCAAATTATCGTAACCTGTGTCGTTGAGATCGATAAACAAGCTATAAATTTCGGTTGGCACGCGTGCACTCTGTATCGCCCGTTCGTGTTGTATTCAAATTATCGTAACCTGTGTCGTTGAGATCGATAAACAAGCTATAAATTTCGGTTGGCACGCGTGCACTCTGTATCGCCCGTTCGTGTTGTATTCAAATTATCGTAACCTGTGTCGTTGAGATCGATAAACAAGCTATAAATTTCGGTTGGCACGCGTGCACTCTGTATCGACCGTTCGTGCTGTATTCAAATAATCGTAACCTGTGTCGTTGAGGTCGACAAACAATCGACGAATGAAGCCGCGACGTACCAGCTCGGCGAGGGCGCAGTAGGCGAGCAAGGCGCACAGCAGCAGGTAGAGCAGGAAGCGCAGTTGGTAGCGCCACATGACGCGCAGAGACACGTGGTGCAGCAGGCGCGCGGGCCCCCACCTCGGCTCCTCGATGACGTCGACGTCGTGGTGCGGGTCCTTGACGCGGTTCCACACGTAGTGCGACCACGTGAGCGGCAGCAGGACCAGCAGGAAGGCGGCCGTCGTGCCGAACCACCCCCACGTCGCCCAGTGCCTGCCGACAACCACAACACCTTGCCGTCGTCTATTCACAGCTTCTTCACGGTTTCTGAATCAAACCTTTGAAAGTAAAATTACCCCATGCTTGGTTGTTTCCTATATATAGGGGCAGTGATATATCGCGAAAAGATTTCGAGACAAGATACATTCCAAAGCACTATAGGGTCGTCCAGCTTAATTTTATTGGCTAAAAAATGTTCTGGCCCGCGTTAACAATTTGCGCACGAATCANATTTCAGACAAGATACATTCCAAAGCACTATAGGGTCGTCCAGCTTAATTTTATTGGCTAAAAAATGTTCTGGCCCGCGTTAACCGTTTGCGCACGAATCACGAAGGTTCAGTGTCGGAGTTACTTAGTCCTGAGTGGCTTGGTCGAAGACGGACACGGCACCAGCAGCCAATGGAGGTATAACAACAGCTGAGGTGTGTATATAGTATTGAAGTCTACTGTGTGCTCCGATTTTTACGCGAAAAGTCACTGGCCCTACCTATATATATATCACGTTCACACGTGTTTTATATTTGTGTTAACATGTTATCCATGTGCTAATATAGTTCATACATAAATTATAATACTTAATTTTTAATATAATATAAAAAAGGGGGGAATAAATAGGTGTGTTGGTATTGCCTAGTAAGAAATAGTTCTTAAGAACAACTGTATTACGCAAAGTGCGCATGAATGCGGTGCTCTGTCACCTTGGTAAAGTTTTCTATAGTCGGTCAAGCTTAGCTTGCACGAGGCTGAAACATACATCCTGGAAGTAGAACTTTCGCAGGGCTTCAGAAGAGTGTGAAGTTATCGTGAATGACTCCACACACTTAAAGGCTGTTGTCTGGTTGAGAATTTGGTAGAGCGAAATAAATATTTATTAAATGTCGATTTTATAAAGCCAATTTAGATGATATAAACATGAAACATAAACCTAAGTGTGAGAAATGATGACTCTCAATCTCTGTATCGAGGCAAATATAACGTGTTTTCCGGTAATTTTTACTTAAATTATTAAGATTTCTGGTCTTTCCAGGAAACAGGCTGTATACATTAATGTTACAAAAGGCTTCGACAGCGAAGCAGCGCGTATTTTTCTGCTTAAAAAAGTCCGCGGCGGTATACACCTATCTTTAACAAGAACGCAAAAAAAAAAAAACTTATTTCATCAACATGTATTTCCCTAGACCAAATTCTCAACCAGACAACAGCCTTACGTCTCCCCTCCTACCTAGCGCTTTATCCGCGTTCGACACCGAGAAGCAGGAAAGCTATAAGGGCGACACTGCCACACGCATAAAGTGCGCCATCGCCGCTAAGCGCAAGCCTCTGAACTGGCGCTCAGTGCTCTAGTCACGCCGCATGTGGGCTACCTAAGGGACTTTCAGCAATCACTCCGTCATTTTATTGGTGTCAAGTCTGTAGGAAGGTTACAAAGCAGGGCCCTTGAGTAGTTATTTATGTACCTGAAGCATATATTTTGAAACACAGCGCTTTGGAACAATCGTTTTCAACCGTTTTAGAGTGTTTACAATGTGCGTGGCGTCTCGAAAGCACTCAACAGCGCTCGTCTGATGTGTGTGTCCTTTTCGTAGATGAGCACATGGAACGCACGTATAATAGTTTCCTAGAAAAACGGGTATTTTAAACACTGTGTAACTCATTTCGAGCGCCAGGTAGGAGTAAGCCTTAAGGGGCCGCGGTGGTGTAGTGGTCAGACTACTCACCTCCCACCTACGCGAACCGGGTTCGATTCCCGGTGCGGTTTCTCCCGGATTTTCCCATGCGAGACTCGTGCCGGACGATGACGATGGTCGGCGGTTTTTCTCGGGGATCTCCCGTTTCCCCCCGCGCCTTGCATTCCGGCACTGCTCCATACTCGTCTCGCTTCACCCTCACCGGCTTTCAAGACCTCGTTGTTAAGAGCCGCTCAAATCTCTACACTCCGCTAAAACGAACAGGATGGAGTTTATCGTTATTCTACGCAGGAAAAAATGTTTGATTGGGTCACTTTCAACTCGGCGTTATATTGGCAGAGAGCAGGCCAGTAATCACCGTTGCGCAGTGTAGTATGCGTGTCCGGTGTTGTGTGGACCAATAGGGGAAGGTTGTAAATGGAATGCTGAGACCAACGAAATTAATGATCGTGCAGTCGTGAATACAGAAGATTCACTTCTGCCGCCAGTAAATCTGTGTACCAAGTGCTCGCTTTACCATAAGCAGCCTGTAAATGCAACAAAGACGCAGCGCTTCGCCGACGGCGTCGAAACTAACCGCGGTTGACCGTACCTCGTGTCGCCGAGCGCTTGAATGGCCATCATGCTGAAGACACCTGTTAGCGCGCTCACGATGTAGAACTTGAAGAGAGGGTCTGGTTGACGCAGGAACGGCATCTCCCACTTCAAGTTGTCGAACGTTAAGAACAAGGGGTTCATGTTCGTCTGGCCGAACATCCACCTGCTACCAAACAAAAACCAAGCAATTTTTTTTTTTTAAATACGTTAGTGTGTCATGGTAGTTGAAACATTTGTATCAAAGTTTCTCTTGCTGCAGAAGAAAAACACCGTGGTAAATACTGCTGTAATTTAAACCTTGGTAAATAATTATTCTGAAACACACGTCAAACCGCTGTGAGGTGATTATTTACATAAACTCAGAAACTTTATATGGCTCATTCATGATCTAAAATGCTTAGTAAGGGATGTACGTATTACTGGAAACAGACATACTCAAATGACTGTATTAAATGATAAATTAATAAATCCTTGAGTTGAAACAACAAACTTATAAATAGAACAGTGATATCTCAAAGTGAAAATATGACATTTGTAACAACTTTAAGAAAATAGAATGCTGACATATATATTGGATAGCTGGTCGGCAAACAACCGAACAACTAAAAAAATCTGTTTTTTTTTCTTTTACTCAAGAACCATTCGCCTGGCTGTGTTTCACTAAAAATCAAACTTCTTTGCGAATACAAACGTCATAATTCACATTGTTCTTTGAAAAATACGTTGATGTGAGCCTAGAACATTTTATTTTGTTCATGNAATCCTTGAGTTGAAACAACAAACTTATAAATAGAACAGTGATATCTCAAAGTGAAAATATGACATTTGTAACAACTTTAAGAAAATAGAATGCTGACATATATATTGGATAGCTGGTCGGCAAACAACCGAACAACTAAAAAAATCTGTTTTTTTTTTCTTTTACTCAAGAACCATTCGCCTGGCTGTGTTTCACTAAAAATTAAACTTCTTTGCGAATACAAACGTTATAATTCACATTGTTCTTTGAAAAATACGTTGATGTGAGCCTAGAACATTTTATTTTGTTCACGAAAGGAATGTGATATTACCCAATTAGCTTCACAGTTTATGTATCTTCATTCAAGAAATTACCATTCAGGAATATTNGAAAGGAATGTGATATTACCCAATTAGCTTCACAGTTTATGTATCTTCATTCAAGAAATTACCATTCAGGAATATTACGTTTCATCTCAACATGTTTAAACAAATCGTCTGAAAATCTATATTTTCTAGGACTCGCACGTCCATTAATTATATAAGTTTAAGTTTATAAGAATATCACAATGGCACTTGTTTGAGGCATGAATTGCAGTTATAAGGCGAGTGGCGAACTAATATTTACAAACGGGAGAAAGGTACAAAAAGGGTTAAGGGCTTTTAAATAGATCAGCATACTGTAAAACCACTACAGTAGATCCTGTGAAGAATGTTTCTCGAAAATCTGGTCATTATAGGTATGATTTAGCTGTAGAAAGTATTAAAAAACTTCAGCCGAATTACGAATATTCATATGTCGTGATACCACCACCTTGCTGGGTGCCTTTTTTTTTTTTTGTGTGTGTGTGTTTTAAGTCGGGGTTTTGCGTAACACGGTTGTGCACAAACAGATTATATGGGCTCCGAACCACTTGACTACCGATTCGCTGCTCAGAAATTTAGTCATGGTCGCCAAGAAGTTTAAAATATATTTTTTAAAAGTAAATTAATATTTATTTATTTTTTACTGCCTTTCTGTATTGGCATCCAGCTAACTGCAGACTGAAAAAAAAAACATAACAATAATTCTGCTCTTTTAAAGATTCTTGCAACAGCGGTAAGCAGTTGAACGAATAATAATAATTATTATTATTATTATTATTATTATGAGCATATATTATTCAAGATATATTCTGTATGTAACAGAAAATCCAAAAAAAAAAAAAAAACTTCAGTCTGCTTGAACATGTACTAACTCCGAAAACTTCATTGCTGTTTAGTAACTCTACTTAATTTGTATGCTTTGTCTTCGTTATTCCGTCTTGAGTTATTTGCATATATGCATACGTGTACATTACTATCGTTTAAAAATTAAGAAAATTAAAAAACAAACAAATATCGAAATGGGTTAATTAATATTACCTGTTAAAGAAACACAGTTTAATTAAAATTATTTGTCCCCGAGTGAGAGATCTGACGCGGTTTATAACAATAATAAAACAGCTCATCAATAAATTTATTCTTTTATTCACTTCATTTTATCATCCACTCTTGCATTCGCTCATTCTTTAATTAATGCATTCATTAGATTTGTTCCATCGTTGATTTATTCGTTCTTGCAACTCAGTGCATTGATTTTATCCAGAAACTTAATTATTTCCTTCTTTCTTTCAGCGTTTATTCGTTTATTTGATAATCGTGGAGCGACGTGAACTTACTGGTAGACTCCGACGGGCATGTTCCGGATGACCTCGGCCATCTGCTCGTCGGCGATCTTGAGCGTCTGCTGGTACCTGTGTAGGTTGTTGTCCATGAAGGCCATCCTGCGCCTGGAACTTAGGGGACTGGCCACCTCGGCGCTGGAGCCGCGGTGACTGTGAACCTAGAACAAGGGAGGGGACACGGGCACGGGAACTTCAGCGCGCGCTCTGGGGAACGGAAGCGAGGTATATTCTGTACCATATAAGAAGGCCACTTTTCGACAGCTCGGCGAAAGTAGCGCCACTGTTTACATCTGAATACGTATCCTTCCGCCATCAGCTGGTTCGTCAAGTCGGGGCTGTATTTTTTATCAACACGCTGTCAGCTAATCCACTTCTCATTGTACTGTAATGCTAAACAAATTTTAAGATATTTTAAGACTGACATCTGTTTAAAAAAATAAGTAGGTCATAGAGTTAAAAATATAAAATGTTGCAAATAATTAGATATTTGCTAACTCTTTTTTAATTTGTCCGAGATAGTGAATTTGGGTTAACATTTGCGAGACGGTCTGTTGTCTCTATTATCACACTTTGGACATTATAGCTAATATATTCGAGTTGGAAATATGTGACGTGGAATAACGTTAGAATTGCTTAAAAACTATTCACACGTGTCTAAATTTCTACGGAAACAAAGAGATGGGTTTCGAGAGAACAATATGGCATATAATTTACGTAGACGAACGATTACCGGCCGAATATAAATTACTTGCAGCCCAAATCGTTGTACATGAAATATATGCTACTTTAAAAATTATACAGAGCTGGCGGGAAAATAAAACCATTTGTATATGCGCGTAAATACGTTATTCTAAACAACAAAACTATAATGTGTTTCTGGAGGTAGTTCGGGATATGGATACTAGATAGCGTGGAAGGGCGTGTTGTAACACATGGTTCGCAATATGGCGCGCCTGTCCCTCACAAGATGGCAGCACTTGGTTGGAGACTCTGGAAACTTGAAAAAGGTTTCGATTTTTTCCTTAAATTTGGATACGGATCGTTTTACTGTGCATCTCATTTTGAACACCTATACATTACTATTTTATCACGAAGTTTCGTTTCTAAAACTAAAAACTGCTGCTTTATGACCACGTAAAATAAAATGTATTAATTAATCTACGAACTCTTTCTCATCCGCGTATTTTCTGCTTGTCTAATGTGCGTCGGCACTGCTCTCAGAATAGCCAACATAATATTAATTTCTGTTCGTTCGTGCATCAGCTGATACAGGATTTTGTAAATGGCACGTTGTTTGTTTTGAATACATTACGTTGCCACTCACTGACTGTCAGAATGTGGCCTTATATGAAATGAACCATAGCGATACGTGCGGTACTAGCACGTACGAGCTAGCACCTCATCGCTCCTACGCGCAAGGCGTGCAGTGTTTCCGTCGGCGGGCTGTGCTACACTAATTAGATCATTAACAGTGGGACTTCAACACACGCGACGAAAGCCTTCAGATTAAACAATGTCTGCATGATCTGCACTGTTCTTCTACCTTTTTAGGGAACTGTATTGGCAAGCTATAAATATATATATATATATATATTTACAATTTTCAAGATTTTTTTAATACACTCTAAATATTATGAAAGAAAAAAAAAGAATGCTATTTTAGACAATTGGTTTTTACCTTTTCTTGCAAAAAAAAGGTCGTATTTCCACAACATTAATTTACCAAAACACCGCGTGTTCGCGCAAACAAAGATTTTACAGAAAATATTTGGGTACATACTCGTCTTGCAGCTAGGTCTCACCCTGTCATATGCAAGGGTGTTGCGGAAGTATAATGGTCAGAGCACTAACATCGACACCCACCGGAGTCACGTGGCCGCGTGGGTGGAAATTGCCGTTAGCAGATGGGTTGTCTCGGAGTACTCTCGTTTCCCACCGCCATTGCATTTCTTCGGTGCTCCATGTACACCTCGCTTTAACATCATCGGCGCTTTAAAGTGTATCCTTATATATATATCGGCCATATGGGATTCTTTGAATAAATACTTATTTAAGTTTCAGGGAAAAATATTTAGAAAATATGAGTTTATAGCTTTTGCTATCTGCCTTGCCCTACCCTGCCCAGACATTTGAGCTGAACAAAATTAATGTACAGATATATCACGACCGAAATAATATTAAGAGTACCAGCATGTATTTTATTTACTCATCCACAGTCGCCGATTAACGCAAAGTAAAAGTTACGTCAAAAAGAAATGTATGGATTGTTATCGCTAAACTGGGCACTTCTGAAAGCCCTGCTTAAGATCTACTTGAATGAATGTTGTGTATTCGTCCACGACATGCAATACTAACATTGTTAAGGGTTTGATCACTTTATTCATGCATTGGTAGAGACCTGAAAAATTCGGGTTTTTATTTCGGGACAAGCTAGAATTAAAAACTTCGTATGTTTATATTGCTAATGCTATTGGTCCATCCGTTAGTTTACACCTCCTGGACAACTCTGAGCCAATAATAAATACACAGTAAAATGCAGACCGAATCACCGTATTCCGCTAATACAACAAGCAACCAATGAACAGTGATATTTGCATGATTTTACATACGATAATGGAGTATAGCCCACAGGTCATTGAACTCGCGGATTTTTCAGGTCTCTGTGCATTGGTCGAGTGAAAGTGAGAAATTATTAGAAAATCCAATATTTTACAAATTTGTTAATTATTACACTTATATACCTCAAAGAAAACAGAAAGAAAACTAAATCATTTCAGTATTTACAAATGTCCAGCTAGCACTTTTAATTCTAAGATAAGACATGGGACTTATTTCCCTCAAAGTGCACGCAAGACAGAGTGCCTGTTAAAGTATATGCGGGTAGGGGAAGTGAAATTTTTAAAGGTTGATTTCAAAAGTGCTCCATTAACCATGAACAACTTATGACTAGGGTCACCCTAATTTCGCGAAAAGATTTCCGCACACGTTAAACTTCAATACCCTACGGGCAGATGAGGAATTTTCTTATGCTTATTGGCGGTGTGTCTTAGCGAGAGGACATTTTTTTCTTCATTTACCGGCCAATCATAATCTGGTAACTCCGATAGTGCAGGTCTGTGATTCGCGGGCAGACATCTAAGACGCGTAACGCGGAAATCATCCAATCGCGAAAGTGGATCTGAGCTCAAGTGTTATGAAATCTTCTCGCGAAATTCGGGCGTCCCTACTTATGACTAGGGGCAGTNGGCCAATCATAATCTGGTAACTCCGATAGTGCAGGTCTGTGATTCGCGGGCAGACATCTAAGACGCGTAACGCGGAAATCATCCAATCGCGAAAGTGGATCTGAGCTCAAGTGTTATGAAATCTTCTCGCGAAATTCGGGCGTCCCTACTTATGACTAGGGGCAGTGATATTTCGCGAAAAGATTTCGAGACAAGATACAGTCAAAAGCACTGTAGGGTCGTCCAGCTTCTTTGATTGGCTAAAAAAAATGTTCTTGCCCGTGTTAACAGTTTGCGCACGAATCACGAATGTTCAGTGTCGGAGTTACTTAGTCCTGAGTGGCTTGGTCGAAGACGGACACGGCACCAGCAGCCAATGGAGGTATAACAACATCTGAGGTGTGTATATAGTATTGAAGTCTACTGTGCGCTCCGATTTTTACGAGGAAAATCGCTGGCCCTACTGATACATTATATAGCAGTTGTTCACAGGATAATCAGCGGGCGGCCGGCAAGAAAATATTATGTAAAACTCACGCGTAGGATCTGCACACACATCCACGGTTTAACACCGGGATTCGAACCCGGACTTCCATTAACGTTTGTTCCACCAACGCAGGCAACAAATTCGTACGCACTATTCCTCCTTCCGTAATTATAGGCTGGTCATAGTAAATTGAGCATTTTGTAAAAGNCGTACGCACTATTCCTCCTTCCGTAATTATAGGCTGGTCATAGTAAATTGAGCATTTTGTAAAAGAAACATTAAAAAATGTCACTGCCCCTACCTGCGTGTTTTAACGGGCACACTGAGTTGCATGCGCCCAGTAAAGTTGGTAACGTTGAAGGGAAAGTAGTTCCATACTTTAAAGTTGAATTAAAAGTGTTGGGTATACATTTGTGGGCACTAAGCTGATTTTATTTCGTTTTCTGTTTTTTTTTTAATGCATTTAAGTGTAAAAAATTACCAAATTAGTAAAATATAGGGCTTTTCTTATAATTTCGCAGTTTCTCTTTCGCCGACGCACGAATAAAGTGATCAGGCCCGTGGCAACGCTAATTTTACATGCGTGTAGTGGAAGAGTACACAACACGCTTACAAGTATGTCTTAACCCATTCAGACCCGGTGTACATATTGTGTACATCACGCACGTGTAGGTAACTTCTGGTCTGTACTGCACACACTGCGAAGCTCAGCGACCCACACGATCTTACCTGTGGGTGATAATGATTCGCAAGCCGACTTACTGGTCTAGTTCTTAATTGGTTCATACTACTTGCAGCCGAACATGCAGCCTGCAGCTCATTGGCTGTGGCAACGAAACACGTGTATCGTCGACGTGAGTACAGCACGAATCATAACGCGTATTTTTTGCAACACCTGAAACTGTAAATTAAAGTGCATCTGAAAGGGTTAAGCAAGGCTTTAAAATAATGCTCAGTTTATAAGGGATGATAATAATAATAATAAAACGTATTTAATCGATTGCCAATACTTACCCTACCGCCGGTCAGTCGTCTGACGTTGCCATTGCTTACTCTCCTGAAGTAGCTTATCCTTTCGTCGCAGTTGTCGACATCGCCTTTCTTCGGCTGTAAACAACGTCACGAGACACCGTCTTAAACACTTTCAACACACTTATTCATATTTGTTCCCTTATTAAACCTCGCAGAATCACGTATTAAACGTCATTCCTTGGACTAGAAAGAACTGAGCATACGGTGAATAAAATGCCCTCCGAACACATCGTGTGTGCCGAAAGAAGCAGCCTCGTCGTGAAATACTTGACTGTGCGTGATGAAGTGAAATGAGCTATCCATAGAGCCAGTGACTTTTCGCGTGAAAATCGGAGCACACAGTAGACTTCAATACTATACACACACCTCAGCTGTTGTTATACCTACATTGGCTGCTGGTGCCGTGTCCGTCTTTGACCAAGCCACTCAGGACTAAGTAACTCCGACACTGGACCTTCGTGATTCGTGCGCAAACGGTTGACACGGGTTATAACGTTTTTTAGCCAATCAAAGAAGCTGGACGACCCTACAGTGCTTTGGACTTTATCTTGTCTCGAAATCTTTTCGCGAAATATCACTGCCCCTAGCTATCCACCATCGAGGTCTTGAGAGCCGGTGAGGGCAAAGTAAGGTGCATAAAGAGCAGCATCGGAATGCAAGAGCGGGGGTGAACGGGAGATCCCGAGAAAACCCGCCGACCAGCAGCATCACTCGTTACAATTCCCACGCGCGAAAATCTGGGAGCGACCACGCTGGTAATCGAACCCAATTCGTTTAGGTGGGAGGCGAGTAGTCTGACCACTACACCACCGGGGCTCCAATGTTACTGGTGCACTTGAAGACGGCCGATCTGTCTATAAACACATCGAACCATTAAGGTTTCCGCCTACCTGGAGAGTTTTGCACGTTTGAGGCCGAGAAGCGCGGGAGCGATAAGGGCGACACTGCCACGCGCATCAAGTGCGCCATCGCCGCTAAGCGCAAGGCTTTGAACTGGCGCACTGCGTGTACCCTATAGGACTTTCACCGGCGACCCTGCCATTTTACTGGTCTAAAGCCTTTAAGAAGGTACAACTCAGGGCTCTTAAGCAGTTTTGTAAGTAGCTAAACGCCTATATTTTGAGATACAGCGATTTGACAAAGCCGTTATTAGTAGGGGCAGTGATATTTCGCGAAAAACATTTCGAGACAAGATACAGTCCAAAGCACTGTAGGGTCGTCCAGCTTCATTGATTGGCTAAAAAAATTGTTCTGGCCCGTGTTAACCGTTTGCGCACGAATCACGAAGGTTCAGTGTCGGAGTTACTTAGTCCTGAGTGGCTGGGTCAAAGACGGACACGGCACCAGCAGCCAATGGAGGTATGACAACAGCTGAGGTGTGCGTATAGTATTGAAGTCTACTGTGTGCTCCGATTTTTTACACGAAAAGTCACTGGCCCTAGTTATTAGCAATTTTGGAGTGCTATAAAATGGTGTTCCCAATGTCCGTGACGTCTTGAAAGCACTTAACAGTCCTCGTCCGAAGTGTGTGTTGTTTTCGTAGATATTTTAATTGGACGGACGTTTAAAAGTTTCGTACAGAAACTTGCATTTCAAACACTTTGCAACGCAGATGAGGCACCGGGTAAACGCGAGCCTTAAACATACACTTGCTCACAACTGGCGAGTTCCTTCCTAGTGCCTGCCGCCATGAGCGACTAGCTTCGTCTCTAGTGACCTCGCTGTCGACGAGACGTTCACACCTACCCCCAAGAAAGAGGTGCTCTCTCGAAAGAGTATCCTGTAAATTGAGACACGGCCCGAGATGCTACGGGAATGGTTCGCAATCGCACACCTCGTTTCAGAATTCGTCGATGCCGATTATTTAATTTTTTAAGCTTGCCATGACGTTTCTATTTGATAACGACGTCGCAAACAGCGGACCAAGATCTTTCCAACTGATGAAAAAACTTCGCCGGAATCAATGAACCCCTTCAATGGCTCAATTTTCAAACACGCATACAGCTCTCTCCGTTCTCTCGTTATAAAAGAAAACATGTGTGTGGCGTTTTTTTTTCTAACCTACTCTAAAACTAAGTGTTATATGTTAGTCCGCGGTAGGAACGGGATTATTGCGTCTCAGGGCTAACCCCTTACGCTTACAAGGGAAGGAAGAACATGCAAGGAGACACGTGCATCGCGGCAAAGAGGGATTGGGTTTCCCATGGCCGAGTTTGGCCATGAAAAACCTCCCTAATGTACTTATAGTTAAACTACATCTAGAAGAGAAAGGGGAAAACCGGCACAGACACCGTAAAAATCCTTTCGACAGGAAATAATTAAAAATTGTTACGTGAATTATGAGAAAATGCTACAGGAGAAAGATAGGTGGGTACCATGCTCTTTATTATTGGGAGAGGAGAAACTAATGGCGTTCAAGCGATAGTGTCTTCACTTATGTAGCATCTAGCATTCTTCTGGGCGAATTCATTCTGAGCAAAGGGGGTGTCCTTTGTCTGGTGACTTTTGGCTGGTTTGTGAAGATATGCCTTGATTTCAAGTGCTTAACGTGACCCTGGATTATGCAACTCCTTCGACTTGAGTGTATTGTGTATTGCCTTACTTCAGGCGTTTCAAGTCATTTGTGTTTGGATTCGTAAAAAAAAAAAAAAATTGGCGTGTTTTGGAGAAAAAAACGCAGGAAGAACTTTTCCCTTACTTTAAACATGCTCATTAGAAACCCCTTAACTGAAACAACAGATATGCCGTTCTTGTAGCCAATATTTTGTCTCAGATATTCAAATGTTTATTTCATGAATCTGGCGTAGTAATGTAAGTAAAGAAAAAAAATATCATGAATAAATTATGTTCTACTTTAGCTCCTCAATTTTAATTTAACTCAGTGATTTTTAAACTTTACAATGGACTAAAAAGTGTACATGTTTACCTCGGCACTTTTTCCAATCAAGTATCAAATTATTTGAACAATAATTTAAAAATTAATTAAAATATTAAAAAATACATTAATAACCAATTAAGTATTTTTTATATTTTAAAATACCAAAAAACGGGACAAATCACTGGACACAAAAAAAAACTAAAAAGAACAAACAACATTTTAAATATTTATTGCTAGGCAGCTCAATTCAATGGCAATTGATGGCACATTCAGAAAGTCGCGCGGAGCACTTGCGACATAGCCACGGAGCACAGGTGATCTGTCGACCACAGTTTGAGAACCACCGCTGAAAACCACACCGTTGAATCAGTTAAGGGGGATTTACAACAGCCCATCGCATCTGTTCGTCATACTTCCGTCCGTCTCCCAGCCGAGCGATTTACAAACACACTTCGCAAGTGCGTCGTCAGTTAATTGTTGCAAACTAACGCAAACAAAACTGTTTAGAAATAAGAAGAAGTAAAAAAAATTCTCCATTAAAAGAGAAAATTATTGGTTGTATCGCCGCCGAACCTTCATACGCCACCGGATGGCATTTAGTGTCGTGAGACCGGAAGCCGAAACTCCCATAACTCACTAGGTGTTTGTGAAGCAAAAGCACCCTGACACTTTCTTAAATCATTGGGTCGGCGACAGGGGCAGTGTACTGTGGGGCTTTGGGCACCGGGCCCTTATTTAGGCGAGTTAGTTGGTGTTGCATATTTTAAGTACAATTACGTCTTCGTGTTTTCGGCGGGGGAGTGAAGCTCCCCTCCAGCCTCCCGGCCGGATGGTTGTATCGTGTATGTGTGTGTGTGTGTATATATATATAAATATATATATATATTAAAAAAATATATATATATATATATATATATACACACACACAAAACGCAAGTACACGTAAATAACGGAAACTAACCGACGTTAATTTAATTTTTAACGACATGAGAGGGAACTCGTGTCCCTGAAGTTATTATCAACAACTCTTCGGGGGGAAAAAAAGTAACGTCATTGCATTTTACAGCTGCATAAACACACACGTGAAAAAAAAAAACGAGCGAAACAAACTACTGCGCACGCTACACGGCCTTGTAATGAACTCGGAAAGAACGGGTCATAAAAAGGAAAAGTTTACAAAGCTGTGTTTACAACCGTCCGTCCGTGCGTCGAAAGTTAAAGCTTGCCAAGGTTTTGACGGACGGACGGGTAGAATTAATCGACACCTCTGATTGGCTGTTGCTCACGTCGTTAACGGACGCGACGGGTGGTTGTGAATCCCGCCTAACGCTAATAAAGAAACGAATATAAAAAATAATAGCGTGATAATTACATACCTGTTTGTGGATTTTCGCGTGCGAGCGCGGTTCGTCCGGCATGATCAGGAACGTCTCGATGTTGTGCTTCTCCAGGAACTTGTTTCTCTTGTTCCCGTTCGCCGGTTTGTACGGGAACTTGTTACCCAGCAGCAGGAGGGTGTCTTTGGTAACGTGGACGTGGCTGCAGAGCAACAGCGCGAAACACGTTACCGGTGGTTGGAAACAATAAAAAATGCAATTTATGTGATTCGTGTGATCAAAGACTGTTTCACGGTAAAAGTGAGCACTTGTGAAAACAACCGTTGAAAAACGTCGCTGTCCCACACTTGCATTTATTTTAACGGACCTACGTCCGGTAAAGTTGGTAACGACGTTGGGAAAGTAGTTCCACGTCTTAAACGTTAAACTAAAAGTTTTAGGGTAAGTATTTGTGAGAAATGAAAGTATTTATTTTTGTTTTCAGTTTTCTTTAACGCATTAAGTGTAAGAACTACGGAATTCGTATTATATTTATTGTTCTGACAACCTCACAGTTTCACTTGGCCGAAGCATGAAGAAAGTGATCAGACCCAGAGCAATGTTAACTGTTACACACGCGGGAAATTTCGTGGATTAATTTGGCAACAGCCTAGACTCCACAATCCTTTGTGCACTCGAGCCTCAGTTAGTTGTTCATTGGCTGATGCCCCCAGTTTTACCACAAACCAGATATCACGGGTTTCGGTCGTGTTTTTCTTGCTCATTAGTTATTGGTAGGGGCAAGACAAGATAAAGTCCAAAGCACTGTAGGGTCGTCCAGCTTCTTTGATTGGCTAAAAGAAATGTTCTGGCCCGTGTTAACAGTTTGCGCACGAATCACGAAGATTCAGTGTCGGAGTTGCTTAGTCCCGAGTGGCTTGGTCGAAGACGGACACGGTACCAGCAGTCAGTGGAGGTATGACAACAGCCGAGGTGTGTATATAGTATTGAAGTCTACTGTGTGCTCCGATTTTTACGCGAAAAGTCACTGGCCTTAAGTATAACTTGTCCTTAAGTGAAGTCACGAAATTTACGGGTCCCTATTAATTTCACATAAGGCGCAGAAATACATGTACAAAGTGTGTATACAGGTACATCTTAAGCAGGGGCTTTCAGAAGTACTCAGTTTACCGTGAACGGCCTATAGCAACGAGTGCGGTACAGATACTCCGGTAATTAAGGCAAGATGTGTTAGAAAAGAGTCGCGTATATTCACGGCAGAACGACCATCAGCTCTGTTTATTCTCTGTATTACCAGTTACAACCGTCCTACTGGCACACACAACAAGGGTCACGTTTACTGTAGTCTATTCGCGGTATATTCACACTTTTTGAATCGAACCTTTGTAAAAAAAGGCTCTATGTATGACGTGTTTGGCTGTTTCCTAGATATGCCATGTATAGGACCAGTGACTTTTCGCGTAAAAACCGGAGCACACAGTAGACTTCAATACTATATACACACCTCAGCTGTTGTTATACCTCCATTGGCTGCTGGTGCCGTATCCGTCTTTGACCAAGCCACTCAGGACTAAGTAACTCCGACACTGAACCTTCGTGATTCGTGCGCAAACTGTTAACACGGGCCAGAACCTTTTTTTAGCCAATCAAAGAAGCTGGACGACCCTACAGTGCTTTGGACTTTATCTTGTCTCGAAATCTTTTCGCGAAATATCACTACCCCTAGACACGTATCACAAGCGTTTTATACTTGTCTTATCATAAATCTAGCCTATTCTTGGTAAAATATATTTTTTACTTATATTCTGTATATGTATTTTAATATTATGATTAGTAAGAATAAAAACAGAGGGAAAATAGGTGTGTTGGCCAATACCTAGTAAGAAATAGTTCTTATACGAAATATTGTTAGACTGAGTGCGCAAGAATGCGGGGCGTTATGTCCGTGGTGTGATTTTTCTGTACTTGGTTGAGCTTTGTTTGCACGAGGCGGAGGAATATTCCGGAAGTATAACTTAAGCAGGGTTTCAGAAAGCTGGAAGTAACCGCGAAGAGACTATTATACTGCAAAACGTTTATTACTGAGCATCTCTCTGGCAATGTAGTGCCGAGTTGAAAGGGTCCCAGTCAAATGTTCTTTTTACGTATAATAATATACCGTCCTTCCAGTTCATTTCACAGTAATGTTACGCTTTTGAGTGTTACTGACGTAGTATCACGTGCAGAGGACAATATGAAAACCACTGGCGAAGTAAGGGTCCTGCTACAATGGGCTGATGCTAACTGCTGATGACGACTGCAGTGCCAATAGTCGCTCTCTGCGTGCTACAATGAATGCTGATCCTCTGATGACGAGCGTAGTTCCATTGACGTGCTATAGGTGGCAGGGCGATCGCTTTATTTACATTCTCTCGTTTTTTTTTTACACGCACATTAGATCTACGAATGACGTCTTTGCCGTTTAAGTAAACCATAAAATATTATATTACGTAACAGTATTTAACCAACATAAACAAAATACTCTTTTTTTCCCCGCGTTTATTTGCGCTTGCGCAGCTCGAACCTCGCATTCCATTGGCTCGTCCATCGTGACGTATATCTTAATGGCGAATCGCGC
Organism: Clitarchus hookeri; assembly: GCA_002778355.1. Taxonomy (NCBI): domain Eukaryota; kingdom Metazoa; phylum Arthropoda; class Insecta; order Phasmatodea; family Phasmatidae; genus Clitarchus; species Clitarchus hookeri. The sequence goes on from NQII01003572.1 coordinate 39,173, forward strand.
ACACCTTGCCGATCGGCCGCTGATGAGCTGCCGGTCCCGAGTTGAAAGACGGTTGACTTGGTCAACATTGCACTGCACAGCTCTGCACGTCGGCTCTGACGTCACAGGTCACGTGAGCCAATCACGTTTCAGGAAAGCGTGGGCACGGCACTGCACGCCACTGGCCCAAAGTAGCACTAGCTCGATGTTTCTTCACCCGCGTCTTCGAAGAACGCGCGGATGTCGGGTCGTTAACGGCGAACTCCGTGAAAAACGAGTAAAATACAGGCAACGTAACGTATTACGGAAATAAAATTGTACCACCGGTAGTTGGTTGCACGCGAAGAATGTTCGTCGTGAAAAAGTCGGCGTATTACAGAAAGAAGTTTGTTAAGTCTGACGTGGTATTCTGTTTAGACAGAGTGAATTTACCCGTTACGTTCTCTTGGACTATGATCAGCCTCGTAACTAGGTATTCTCAGTGCTGCAAAACTTACTTCGAATAGAGTATTACGCCGTCAGCATTCAAACTGCTGAGAGCGAGTGGGGCATCAACTGGCAGTTTTTGGAAGACAATATAGAAAAAAAAAGAAAAAAACAATACAGTGCAATTGTACGTAACTGTTTTTTTATAGTCCAATCAAGGTTACTTTTAACTTTACTGAAGTCTTGATAAAGTTCTACTTTCAGGATATTCCTCCGCCTCGTGCAAAGAAAGCTTAACCAAGTGTAGAAAATTACACCAAAGGGACAACGCACTGCATTCTCTGTACTCAATTTAATAACATTTTTCATAAGAGATATTTCTTACTGGGAATTGCCAACACAACTATTTTCCTCCCTGTTTGTATGCACGTGTATTCGTATTAATTATAAATAAAATATTACAATTTATAAATAAATTATAAGTATAAGTTCAGTTGAACCAAAAACAAGTGTTTTTTTTTTATGTTAACAGAAGTACTCAACGTTTGTGATACATGACATATCTAGGAAACAACCAAGTACGTCTTACATGGGGTGTTTTTTTTTCGAAGGTTTGATTCAAAATGTGCGAAGAAACCGCGAATGAACTACTTAGTGCAATACGCACCTACAACGTTCATTACTGGCTGGTCATCAGCCAATGGGACGCCGAATTATATTTGTTCCGATAAGACGTCATTTGCTGTGTAAAATGACTCACAACAAGTCGTGTATTTTTCTGTGGTTACGACAAAATATTGTCTTGCAGTCCTGAAATTTATAATTGCCGGGCTGTAGTCTCCTTATAAGATTCTCTTAAATAATAGAGGCTCAATTAATCTATATCAGTCCGCAGGTTTATTTTCAGTGACAAAGAAGTTTTTTAAAATGGCGTTTGCTCGAGCTATACTTGAGCGTAGTCCTCGAAAGTGTTAAACATGACCGTCGCACTTTTGGTTTTGAAGTCAGATAGTTGAGGTGGGCCGCCTGGCTCAAGGAATTTTGCACTAGGGGCGACCGAGACATGCACATCAACTCTCTCATCGCCCCTACGCGCAAAACACTGAACTGGCGTGCAGTCCTGCCGTCGATAACGCATCTCTGCGAGACCTTCAACGAAGACACTACCATTTTATGGCTTAATAATAAAAATACAAATTTGATGCGTATCCCTAGGTTGGCGCCTAGGTGCGCGCGGAATTCAAATGTGCGCGCTTATGTTTGCGTCTGCACCTTTGCAGGGTGGAATTTCCGGACACACGTTCATTGACAAAATATGTTTGTTTCCGCGTTATCTATCACCCATTCGATTTACGACCACCAATTCCTGAACATCCTGTATTTTGAAGAGAACACTGACTGGCATGCAGCCAGTTAAGTTGGTGACGACGGAGGAAAAGTAGTTCCCCAACTTAGCACTGAATTAAAAGTTTTATGTAAACATTTGTGAATGCTGATTTTTTTTTACTTTGTGTTTTTTTTTTTTTAGTTTATGTAGGCTTAGTTGCACATGGTAGAAGGATACACAATGTGCATACAAGTAGATTTTAAACGGGGCTTTCAAAAGTGCTCAGTTTACCGTGAACAGTGTATAAGAAGATGTCTTCTCACAAAGACACACCGGCAATAAGCATGAGGAAAGTGCTGGCAGGTCCATAGGGTGTTGAGAGGTAGCATGTGCGGAATACTTCTCGCGAAATCCGGTTGTCTCTAGTTATACACTGAAGAGCCAAAAAAACTGGTATATTCGTGCGTATGCAAATAACAGAGGTATGGAACCAATCAGAGTAACGCGATGCGGTCGGCAGCTAGATCGGTTACTGCTGCTACAATGACAGGTTATCAAGATTTAAGTGAGTTTGAAAGTGGTGTTATAGTCAGTGCACGAGAGATGGGACATAGCATCTCCGAGGTAGCGATAACATTTGGATGTTCGCGTAAGACCATTTCACGAGTGTGCCGTGAATATCGGGAATCCAGTAAAACATCACATCTTCGACATCGCTGCGGCCGGAAAAATATCGTGAAAGAACGGGACAAACGACGACTGACGAGAATCATTGAACGTGACAGACGTGCAACCCTTTCTCAAATTGTTGCAGATTGGATTTGTGGACTGCCCTGCAGGATTCATGGTGTGAATTGCCTCCTGCATACCTTCAGACATTAGTCGAGTCCATGCCACGTCGTCTTGGCGGAATTTCTGCATGCTCAGCAGAGGGGGGGAGGGCTTCACGATATTAGGCAAATGTACCAGTTTTTTTGGCTCTTCAGTGTATTAGTAACGTCTTGTTTTTAACTAGTTGTTGCCAGTGCAGATGATCTTCGCAAGAGTAGAGAACGGACGGAGCTTACTTACCCTGGGATGCCGGCCTGCTCCATGTGGTTGGCGATGATGGCGTCTTGCGACCAGATGTCGTACTGCCACTTGCACACGCCCAGCAGGCCGCTCAGCACCTTGCCCGAGTGCACTCCTATCCGCATGTTGAGCCTGTCGTTCAGCTTCCTCGCCACTCTGCACGACACACAACCACGCCCTCCTCAATACACATGTACACAACCACGTCCTCCTCAACACACATGCACACATCCACGCTCTCCTCAACACACATGCACACAACCACGCTCTCCTTAACACACATGCACACATCCACGCCTTCCTCAACACACATGCACACTTCCACGCTCTCCTCAACACACATGCACACATCCACGCCCTCCTCAACACACATGCACACAACCTACCCTCCTCAACACACATGCACACGTCCACGCCCTCCTCAACACACATGCACACGTCCATGCTCTCCTCAACACACATGCACACAACCTACCCTCCTCAACACACATGCACACATCCACCTGCATATCACACCCGAGTTTCGCGAAAATATTCCATGACCAGTTGCACTTCACAACACTTTAGCTCAGGTCCACTTTCGTGATTGCACGATTTCCGTGTTACGCGTCTTAGGTTCATGCCCACGAATCACAGGTCTACACTATCACAGTTACCAAATTATGATTGGCCGGTCACGTAAGAATATGCATTCTCACAAAGACATGCCGCCAATAAGAATTAAAAAAAAACTGCTGATACGCGCGTAAGGTATTGAAGTCCAGCATTTGCGAAATAATATTTTCGCGAAATTCGAGTGTCCGTAACGTGGGCATAAAGACAAACACACGCACATGGAGGATGTACCAGAATTTGACCGAAAAACTTCGGTTGCAGGTTAATCACGAAAGCAGAAGGTAAAAACATACACAACGTGTTACTAAATATCACCGAAAAAACTTCGGCATGTTATTCACGACAAAAAAATACAAGACGAAAATGTATGTACCACTTTCCCTTTGAAGTGATTATTAAGGCTCGGCTTCGCCCCTTTCGCAGAAATTCTTCGTTTTCGCGTCGTAATTTCGGATTCACAGTAATAACTGACAATGAACGAGTGGGTGGGGATAGTCGTCTTCTAGGCGCGGTGCTGGGGACAGCAACAGCAATGTAAACCAAACCACAAACGAAGAAAACCAATATGGCGATCAAACGAAAGTGAGATGCAAAACTGTAGTAATGTATATACAAATGACAAACGAAAAAACCAATATGGCAGACAGTGGCTGTGATGCCTACCAATATGGCGGACATCATCAACCAAGATGGTGGATGGCTGCACATACCAATATGGCGGATTGCTCCGATCAAGATGGCAGACGGCTGCACTTACCAATAGGGCGAACTGTACCGACCAAGATGGCAGACGGCTGTACTTACCAATATGGCGAACTGCACCGACCAAAATGGCGGACTGTTGCACCTACCAAGATGGTGAACTGCACCTACCAAAAGGGTGGAATGAGTATGGGCGGAGGAGTGTGGGAAACCTCCGGAAATTTAAGAATTTTAAATACATTTTTTATAATTTATAAATAATTTTTTATCAATTTTAATATCATTTTCATAAATTTTTTGAATTTTTTATTTTGGGGTAAAAGTTCAAAGGTAAAGATCCAGGTTACATGGATCCAAGATGTCCACCGGCCGACCGGAATGACAGAGCACGAACAGCTCCGACGCCCAGTCCCAGATCCCGATGTGCCGAAGTCCCCATAATCCCTCTACCGATAATTGTTGGATAAATATGCATTAATATTTTATATGATATGTCCGTAATGATGGCTAAGGTAAATAGCTAAGATTCTATTGTCACATTTTTCAATAAATCCTCCTAAATATTAATTAGGAAGATATAAATAAAAAATCTAATATGGTGGGTGACGCGGGATCTTAATTAGGACAAATTATAGGAGAACATTACTTCACAATATAATAAAATGAATTATAGTATACAGCAATTACATATCTTTTGCCGCAATTTAAGGATTATTAAAAATTTAAATAGTAATTGTTGGCAACCTAATGGGTATAGGGGAGGAAATGTACAACAGCCCTCCCTTACGGCTACGCTCCTGAAGTGGAATATTTGTTTTAGTTGCAATAAAATTCAGTCATAGGTAGGGCCAGTGACTTTTCACGTAAAAATCGGAGCACACACTAGACTTCGATACTATATACACACACCTCAGCTGTTGTTATACCTCCATTGGCTGCTGGTGCCGTGTCCGTCTTTGGCCAAGCCACTCTGGACTAGGCAACTCCGACACTGAACCTTCGTGATTCGTGCGCAAACGGTTAACACGGGCCAGAACATTTTTTAGCCAATCAAAGAAGCTGGACGACCCTACAGTGCTTTGGACTGTATCTTGTCTCGAAATCTTTTCGCGAAATATCACTGCCCCTAGTCATAGGGTATCTAAAAACGTTTCAAATCACGTCTTTGCTCAAAAAGTCACGTCGTTTTAACAGTACTTACTGTTGGTAATATAACAGATGCAATATTAGAACACGGAGTATGCTTTTGCTATTTCCGGTGGAACTGTTTCACCTGGTCTGCAGGCATTTTTACTATTTCGGATTTTGAGGTAGAGTAGGACGAAACATGCTTGGTGTTCGACGTCAGATAAATGGCTATGCAGATGAAGATGCCACAAAGTAAACCTGATAAGACACATTGCTGCGATAAACCGAAAAAAAATTCGCTGGAATGAAATTCTATGGAAAAACGTCATGATGTCTTTTACAGGGCTTGCAAACGTTCGCTGCGAAGAAGTGGACGACGAGTACTTGAACCGATGTCAGTCGTCTGGATCATCGGGTAAGCAATTCAAGTGTTTCGTTCTTGTTGTCAGGCGCGAGTTAAGATTATATCTGTGTATAAGCAGCTTTCTGGCATGTAGCAGGACGTTAACCCTTTCATTCCCGTTGTAGGCAATCGTCTTCATGCTGCACAGGAAGGTTATATTTGGCCGGCACTGTACAACGTGAGTCTCAGTACCCGATGATTTTCCTTGTGTGTTACTGATTAATAAACAGTGCAACAGCGCTACGTTATGGCTGGATCATATTACGGATAATCGAACACAGAACCTACAGATTGCTGGTTGTGATAACAAAAAAAAAAACAAGTCCTCTGCCAACTTAAGTACAGCACGCATAAAAATATTTCTTATTTGCAACACCATAAACCGTAAATTAATGCTGGAATGAAACGGTTAAAGATTAAATTTAATTAATAAAAAAATGTATGACTAACGGCAATGTTTTCCCATATTTAACATAGATTTTTCAAGGCATGAGTCTTGTTCTGGCTCCTTAAAATGGTTCCTTCCATCTTTCCTAAGGACATCCTTTATCTTTAACGTCCTGTAGTAGATTGGCACTGAAATGTTGGCCTCGCTGTCCTTGAGTCTGGCATGTGTTTCTAATGTTCCTTTACGGTTATTCCTTTACAGTATTGTTATACGTGTTTNAAAAAATGTATGACTAACGGCAATGTTTTCCCATATTTAACATAGATTTTTCAAGGCATGAGTCTTGTTCTGGCTGCTTAAAATGGTTCCTTCCATCTTTCCTAAGGACATCCTTTATCTTTAACGTCCTGCAGTATATTGACACTGAAATGTTGGCTTCGCTGTCCTTGAGTCTGGCATGTGTTTCTAATGTTCCTTTACGGTTATTCCTTTACAGTATTGTTATACGTGTTTTGCTTTGAACGTATATTCGCTGATTTGCGATCTGNTCGCTGTCCTTGAGTCTGGCATGTGTTTCTAATGTTCCTTTACGGTTATTCCTTTACAGTATTGTTATACGTGTTTTGCTTTGAACGTATATTCGCTGATTTGCGATCTGGAAATGAGCAGCTGACTCCATAGCACCGATGTTCTTCGCTATAAATAAACCCTGCGGTTTTTCTACAACGTAAATATAATATCTGTGTTACCAACATTATCAGCAAATGCTAACGCTTCTTTAAAGGCGTTGGCCACAGAAAAAATCGTTATTTTATATTTGTACTAGATACTGTCCGACTTTTAGACATGCCCAGTGAATAATCTTTCCTAGAAAAAAAAAATTAGAGCCCATAGTTTTCGCATAAATACGTGTCAAAATCACAATTTTACTGTTTTAGGAAAAAACGAATAATGAAAACTAACTGATACATAAATCATACCATTAACACTGAAGGAGCCACGGTGGCGTAGTGGTTAGACTGCTCGCCTCCAACCACGGCGAACCGGGTCCAATCCCCGGCCGGTTCACTTCGGATTTCCGCAAGTGGGAATCGTGCCGGGACGATGCCGGGTTTTCTCGGGGATCTCCCGTTTGCCCCGCCCCTTCATTCCGGCGCTGCTCCATACCCACCTCACTTCAAGATGCCAAGAGCTACTTCAAGAGGTGCATAAAACTGCACAAGGAAATGTTTTTTTTGCAATTTCATAAAAAATTGCTGAAAATAAGGAAATTCTTGCAAATGTTTTATTCGTAGTTACCTGCATTTTTAAAAAATAACATTTCATAAACATGCCTTAAAATGAATTAAGATTAGACTTTCCAGTCACCTTTGTTAAATTTTCTGTAAATATATGGGTTTGTTTTGTTTGTATGTTACAAAACCAATAAAATTTTGACTATTGACAAATCATTTTGCAAAAACCACGCAATCTAAAAAAAAAACTATCTAAGGGAAAATTAGTTACAGGTAACGTCTATTAGTTTAACAGTATGCGGTGCAAATATAATGTAATAAACTGTTTGTTTCCAACGCCGTTAATATGAATGTACAAGAAAAATATCCTCTACCAACATCCCATTCACGAGTATAATTATGACGTCATACACTTGATGTAAGTCATATTCTCTGTACCAAACACCTATTTTTACTACGATAGTAATATTGCACAAACAAAATTATCGCATCCGTGCACAATCTTTGGCAGAAACTCAAGGGAAAAAAAAGCATAAAAAGCCACATAACTTCTTTATCTTTCTGTGCAGTTTCGTTTCTGCAACACGTTCCATCGCTGTGTTAAATCATTTGCACAGCTAGCAGTTTAAATATAGCTCAACTACACCAAACATAAACCATCGGTAATGCCAATGCTAAAACGGTGGGAGACAGCACCTTTGCGGCTGTCTGTTGTCTGTGGTGAGAGTACTGCTCTCCTGGTACCGTAATGTCGGGAAAAGGCCTTGCAATTGTAGCCTGGAGGTGCACAATCCAATAATGCATTGTAACAGCGCATATCTCCGTGTTGTTATAGCCGCAATTGCAACCGTCAAGGTTCTTAAACAGCAAGCTTCTCAAACTTTAAGTTTTACATTTTNCGCCCCCCACCTAGACGAAACCGGGTTTTATTCCCGGCAGGGTTTCGCATGTGGGAATCGTGCCGGACGATGCCGCTGGTCGGCGGGTTTTCTCGGGGATCTCCCGTTCCGCCCCTCCCTTTCATTCCGGCGCTGCTCCATACCCACCTTGCTTCACCCTCCATCGGCTCCTCTAAGAGCCACCCAAACCTCTCCACTCCACTGGCTATTGCGTGCACAGTACACTACAAAACACATCAAAAAACTCAGCACCAGAACTGTGGGAAACGCACTAATGAATAGGAGTGAGACATTTGGACGGCGCTCAACACATTCAGATCTGCACACATTTACAGGAATTCAAGAGAAGTTATGAGTGAGTCGTCGATATCCAACACGGTGGGAATACTGGTCCTGTTGGTTCATGTGCTCCAACTTAACTTTTGATCCTCGATACATAGAACACTCTTACTGTGTTCTACAGCTTTCATTACTGGCTGGTCTCCAGTCCCTGGGTGTCGGGTTGATTTTTGCCCAATCGATTCCCGGCGAGGTCGCTTCCAGATTTTCGCTCGTGGGAATCGTGCCGGACGATGCTGCTGGTCGGCGGGTTTTCTCGGGGCTCTCCCGTTCCCACCCGCCCTTTCATTCCAGCGCTGCTCCACACTCACCTTGCTTCACACCTGCATCGGCTCTCAAGGCCTCTATGTCAAGAGCCGCCCAAATCTCTCCCCTCCTAGTCATATGTCCTTTATCGTGTAAAAGATTTTACAATCGACCGTGTCCTTTGGGGTGAACACGGCGCTGCAATGGCGTGAAATAGTGTAGCAAACGTGAGTACCCCCAACGAAATCCACCGGCTGCGTTCACCCCGCATGGAAATTCAGGGTTGACAACCCCTCGCCCCTGGAAACGAACTAGGTTGTTCTGTGTTGAAGGAGACGATCGTATCTGACCACTGCCACCACCGCGGCCGCTTGGAAACACACACAGAAACTATTTCCAGCACGAGATGCAAGCTTACATCCAGAATGCGCTCGTGCAACCCTGGAGAATGTCGTATTGCATCGCGTCCTTCCAGCCGCACAGCTCGAGGGATGTGTGGCGTTCCACGTGGAAACGACCCGGCCTGGGCGCAATAAGACTTGAACAGAGTTGCGGAAGGGGAACTCTAGCAAGGGAAAAAAGAATTTTCGTACCTAAGCTCACGTTACTTGTTCTCACCTTCTAAACGGAGGTAATGTTTTCCCATGGTTTTGGCGGTTATTTTTGTTAGCTCTTGTACAGGATTACGTATTATACAATCTTAAAATTTTGCACTTCGCGCTTCCTTCGGAGGAATTCCACCTCACCTCATGGCATTTTATCAAGATAATATTTACATAATAAAATACCCATTGAGATAGCAAAAAAATGAATACAATATTGCTGACAGAAGCTAAGGAGTTAGACATGGGTGTCCTCTTTCGCCCACTATTTTTAATTTATGTATTGATGATGTAAATTTAAGTTAGTTACAGACAATAACGATTTTAAAATGAACACTCTTTGCTGACAAAAAGTGATTGTTGGTCGAAATGAAAGCGATTTAAAAGATAACATTTTTAAGAGTAGCAAATTAGACAGAGACAATAATTTGAATACAAATACCACAGGAATTGAAACCGGGAATTTTTCCCAGTAAAAAAAATTATAGTGAAGTTGATATATAAGTTATACAACATACAACTACATAAAAATATTTAGGCTTTAGTATAACACTCGGGTAATAAATATGGAAGTATAAAAAAGCTTAACTCGTTTAATTATTTGTGTAACCATATATTGAGAATTAGGAAGTAAAGTACAGTATCGACCCAACTGACGTTGTAAAATGTTATGGTATTACCCAGTGAAAACTGGGTCTTCAGCCAAATAGACGAAAAAAGACTAGACTCCTATGAAATAATACTGATTAGTAGGGGCAGTGATATTTCGCGAAAAGATTTCGAGACAAGATACAGTCCGAAGCACTGTAGGGTCGTCCAGCTTCTTCGATTGGCTAAAAAAAATGTTCTGGCCCGTGTTAACCGTTTGCAAACGAATCACGAAGGTTCAGTGTCGGAGTTACTTAGTCCTGAGTGACTTGGTCAAAGACTGACACGGCACCAGCAGCCAATGGAGGTATAATAACAGCTGAGGTGTGTGTATATAGTATTGAAGTCTACTGTGCGCTCCGATTTTTACGCGAAAAGTCACTGGCCCTACTGATTAGATAATGGCTATTTAGGTTTATAGCTTATAGAAATTATTGTACCAGAGCGGAGTTAATCATACAGAGTATTACTGAAACAATAAAACCGTACCAAGTAAGTAAGGATAGGAAAATGTCGTGAGTTCAATGACCTGTAGACTAGACTCCACAATCTCTGTACTGTCAAGCCTCAGATGTTTGTTCATTGGCTGCTGCCCCAGAGAGTAGCCAGTGTTTCCCCACACCTAGCAGTATGGGATTCGGTACTTGTTTCCTTGCAAGTCTGCTATTGGCTTAGAGCCGTCCAGGGCGTATCTTATTAACTGTGATCAAATTGCAAAGGCGACTTCAGTGCACACGTGTTTGACGTCTATTTTGTCGTGAAATTAATTCGTGAAAATTTTTTCCTATACCTCCAAATAAGGCGAAAAGAACACACAGATGGCATGCCAGGCACAATAAAATATAACAAAAACTATAATCCAAGAGGTGAAATATCTCCAAAAAGATCTTGGAAAATAAATATGGCTCGGTTTTAAAGAAAGTGAAATAAGCCAAATGAATGAATCCTTGATGATAACGAGATGATGTAGATGATGATATAGATGATGATGGTGTGGATGATGATATAGATGGTGATGTGGAAGATGATGATATGGATGGTGATGGTATGGATGATGATAAGAGACCCGGAAATTTCGCGGATTCATTCGGCAACAAACTAGACTCCACAATATTTTGTGTACTCGCGTCTCAGTTAGTTGTTCATTGGCTGTTGGTCCAATTTAACTCCAAAGCAGATATCACGGTACTCGTGTCTTGTTTTAGCTTGCAAGTTGTTTATTGGTCGAAAGCTGTCCGAGGCATGCCTAACAAACTGTGGTACAATATAAATGGGGACTCAAATGCATACGTTGTTGAAGTTAAACTTGTCCTCAAATAAATTCGCGAAATTACCCGGGTCTCTAATGATGACATGAATGATGATGGATGATGATATTTATTAAATAGATGATGACATATTTGTATGATGATATATTTGGATGATTATAGTTTTCGATGATGATGGATGATGGTAATATGGATGGCGACATGGATAAATATATGGATGGTGACGCTATGGATAATATAGATATGGATAGGGCCAGTGACTTTTCGCGTAAAAAATCGGAGCACACAGTAGACTTCAATACTATATACACACGTCAGCTGTTGTTATACCTCCATTGGCTGCTGGTGCCGTGTCCGTCTTTGACCAAACCACTCAGGACTAAGTATCTCCGACACTGAACCTTCGTTGTTCGTGCGCAAACTGATAACACGGGCCAGAACATTTTTTTTAGCCAATCGAAGAAGCTGGACGACCCTACAGTGCTTTGGATTGTATCTTGTCTCGAAATATTTACGCGAAATGTCACTGCCCCTAGATATGGATAATAATGTGGAGGATAATTATATGAGTGGTGATATAGATAATGGTCTGGGTGATGCGGATGACGATATGGATGTTTATTATGATCGCAGTTTCGAGTGGGTATGAGAGCGTGTTGTTGGGAGAGTTGTTAGAAGAGGCACGCAAGGTCACATCTCACCTGACCTCCTTGATGATGGAGATCATGTCGAGCCCCAGACGGACGCAGCTGCGTGCGTGCGAGGGGTTGCGGGTTGGGATCCCAGACACGCAGTTGTAGCAGTCGCCCAGAAACTTTATCCTCAGCACCCCGTGCTCCTGCCAACAAACAAAACACTGTCGTCTTATTCTGCTCCTGACACAGCAATAATAATGTTATTTACCTTAACTATTTACAAACCTGGGACATATGATTTATATGGACTTTAGTTTTGAGCTGCACTGTCCACACCCCGCTTTCTGCCGGTATAAATTTTTCTAGGAACCAGAATAGCGTAACGAACTTTCTTGTGTTGGCAATTCCTTATAAAAGTTGAACAATAAAATTAAATTTAATAATAGCCAGAACAAAGCCCAAATTACTGGCTAATCAAATGTCGGACTTCAGAAAATATGCTCAATGGCATTTACGAACTTAAACATTTTAGCTTAGTTCAAACTTTGTTTTTCAAATGATTTTTTTAAAAATTCGTTTGGCACAAATATTATAACTAATATAGTAATAATAATATTTTAACGTATATTTTTCTTAAATATTTTATGTTTTAGTATAATTACTATATAATAGGTGTATCCGGGGGTGATGCAACAAACTTTGAAGGTTGATGGAGAAGGATACCAGCATCCATTTGACGCTACGCCACTGTGGAAGACATGGCGGCTTATAGGGTCAGAGTTAATGCCTCCAGGCACCGACTATATGTTGCCTGGAAGGTTGAGGGTATTTCAATAATGTAGACTTTGGCTGTTTCAATTTGAGGTGTGGTGCTCTAAGTTTGGCTACTCGTATTAACTGGGGCGACTTCGTAGTGGAGGGGGCTTCTCTGGACGGCGTACTGTATACTTATCTCTGCTGCGGGTGCTGGTAAGCTGTCATCTGGGGATGAGCTCCGGCGCGTTGGGCGGCCTTTGGAACAAGGCCCGCGTATGTAGTCGGCTGCGGACTGCGGCTCGGACTCGTGCTCACGTCTTCTCGCGATTCCTTGACGTAACTCTTCCCTCGGCGCGGTGATAATGAACTGTTTACCCCACTTCTCTCGTAAAGGGGTTTTTATGCTTGCCAGTGTCCCCCCTTAAGTGTCGGCACGTGTCTCTATAATTGGGGGAGGGGGTGAGGTGGTGGAACGCAGAACAATGCCTTTCAAAACATATGCCCTGGTTCCTGAAGGTTGGGGGGTGACACTTTGCTCCTAGCTTGCTCTGTCAGCTATTCTCGGTGCGTTTACACATTTTCCTTTGTTTAGCTAAGGAGGGAGGGGGGTGTTCTCGGCACCATTATCCCGCTGTCATCTGTTTCTTCCGCGGTGCGTGTTTTTCTGAATTTAGGCAAACTGTGCATGATTATTTTCTATCTCGTGAAACCTTTGCGATTAACAGATCTCACGGCTCTGCTAGAGACGTAGGGTGGTGGGTGAAGGGGGGTGGGGGGTGTCATGGCTATGCATCTGCGACACGTGCCCGGCTTGGCAGCGCGTGTTGGCCTCTGCATGACCTCCTTCTGCGGGTACGACGGCTGCCACGTGTCTCTCTAAGCCCCTATACTGGTTACACTGGCGGGGGGAGGGGTTGTGGGCCAGCGTCGCTTTAATATTCTTAAAGCGTCACACGTTACCTTTCAGACAAGAGGACCAAAGCTCGAAAACGCCTACATCGAATGTTACAACCAAAACGGTGTTGTGATTCCCGATACAATCGTACTGTTTCCATTAACTTGTCTGTTCACGAACACCATATCCGCACGTCCCGTCCACTTCACTCAGACAGATCAAGTGTACTCGTCCGCGTGTGAACACAGCCTGCGTTCTACCCGCACTCGTGCCTCGAGACCCACCACGTCAACACACCGCACGCCATCCACCGTGCATCGCACGTGTCCCACGCCACGTGCCGTGCCACGACTGCAGCACGTGTTAGCCGACCCACGCAGGGGCAGTGATATTTCGCGAAAAGATTTCGAGACAAGATACAGTCCAAAACACTGTAGGGTCGTCCAGCTACTTTGATTGGCTAAAAAAATGTTCTGGCCCCTGTTAACCGTTTGCGCGAGAATAACGAAGGTTCAGTGTCGGAGTTACTTAGTCCTGAGTGGCTTGGTCAAAGACGGAAACGGCACCTGCAGCCAATGGATGTGTAACAACAGTTGAGGTGTGTATATAGTATTGAAGTCTACCGTGTGCTCCGATTTTCACGCGAAAAGTCACTGGCCCTAGACCTACGGAATGCCTGTCACTCTCTAGGCACTGAGTTCGATCACCGGCTCGGGCGAGGTAGTTTATCCTGGTTTGCAGGCTTCGAGGTCATGTTCCTTACAACGTTAAACGTTGTACGTTCCTACACGACGCCGCGACCGTTGTCGTATTCCACTGCAATAGACATCCCTGCATTGTTGTGGTTGTGACGTTCGACTCGACGGAGGCGTTTCCGAACTGGGGTTCCCTATCTCAGATGGATGCTGGCGCCCTTCTCTATCATCCCTTAAAGTTTGTGACGTCACCCCTGATCTCCAGGGGCGTTGCCAGGTATTTTACTTCGAAAGGGGGAAGGGGTTCAAATTTCTAAATTTGTAAAACATACTAAATCTATAAAATTGAAAAATTATTAGTTCAAAAATTATTTATAATCAATGACTAATATACAGACGTGGAACCGAAAAATGCTATAAACATCCTTCATGTTCAAGGCGATTTTCTTATATTAAAAAAGTTGTAACTTTTTTTATATATCATTTTTTATTATTTAATTTTTATTTCGCGGGGGGCCGAGGGGGGAGGTATGTCCCGGACCCCCCC
>NQII01003572.1:76245-98549 GCA_002778355.1 Clitarchus hookeri
CCCCGCCGGGAATCGAACCCGGTTCGCCTACGTAGGAGGCGAGTAGTCTAACCACTACACCACCGCGGCCCCCAACTTCACTGGATGCATGATTTTCATTCTGCACGCTAAAATGTAAAGAGTTATGGAGAGATACTTTCCATGTTTTCAAAGGTTGATTTGAACACCACTGAACCAGCCAATTGAAGAGCAGGTTTTGTTCGTCCTTACCGCTTCGTAGACCATGAACGTAAAAAAATATGTATAATCTGTTTACGATAAAGTGAGCACTTCTGAAATTCATGCTGAAGATTTACTTACCAACTAATTTTATATCCTCCCACCATATATGAAATTCGCACTGTCATAGGCATCAGCATTTGATTCATGCACCAGTAACGTGAAACTATAGGATATTCACGGTAAAGTGTGCACTTTTGAAAGTCCTCTCATTTGTAATAATATACGCTAAATATATTTTACTTTAGCCATAGACGTTGACTTCCGAGTGCGGTGGAATATACACCTTGTGCGTAATACTTACATGACAATATTTATTTATAAAGGTGGTTAAAGGATACAAAATGGCTTTAAAAAAAAGTAACTTCGGCCTCAAAAGTGCTCACTTTACCATGAAAAGCCTATATGAAACTGTAAATACTTTACAAATATTCTGATTCTATCACTTACATGCATAAAATCAGAAAGCAAAAGAAACGATTTCAGGATTCACAAACGTTCACCTCACACATTTCAATTTAACGTTAAGACATGGATACGAAGCATACATACAGTCCCTTTGTTCTGATGACGTAACAAGTGCCTTGCCGAAAATTTTCAAATTTGCAACACCCGAACCCGTTAATTAACAATAGGACACACTACTTAAAGGTGTTGTTTTTGCGGCACAATTTACGCTGCGCTGACAGAACAAACTAATTTCATAGGCTGTGGACAGAAGATAAATTTGAAACACAAGATGTTGAAAAACTGCATAGACGTTACGTTAAACAAGGTATAAGTTTAAATTATTTATTAATTTCATCTTGTAGGTGACGAATCACTTTTTCCTTTGTAAGATTAAAATTTTCTACTGTCGGAAAATTTAGTCAAACGATTTAGTTTTACAGCGTTGTACACCCTTTCTGCAGTGCTGCANATTTCAGAATACGGTCTGGTGAGCAAATTTCATATTTGCGACAAATCAAAAAGTTAGCGATTTCTGTAAAAAAAATTTTTTTGTGTAGCAGATATGGTAATTTTAAGGAAGACCTTAGATTTTTTTTATAGACACGGAAAACTTGCGGATTCATGTGGCAACAAGCCAGACCCCACAATCCTTTGTGTTTCTACTCGAGCCTCGGTAAGCTGTTCATTGGCTAATGCTCTAGTTTTACCCCAGCAAGGGATTCGGTTGTGTTTTCTTGCTGATTAGTTATCGGCTCAAATTCGTCCGGGGCGTGGCTATCAAACTGAGATCCAATTGAAAAGAAAGTCAAGTGTACACGTGTTCGAAGTCTAGTTTGTCCTCAAATGAATTCGTGAAATTTCCCGGTGTCTAATTATTTTCTATTATCTGATTATCACACCTTTGTGTCCTTATAGTTGTTCATTCCACGAGATACATTATTTACAACTGGGGAGAGAATGGGAACAACTTGAGATGCACGTTACATGTTCTATTGCATTTTATTACTTCTTGTGTGGGCAGTCTCTTGGAGGAATAACGATAAAATATGGCGCCATCGCAAGCAAAGTTTTCTGAATCAAAGAAGTTGAAGTATTTAATTATACAATTTTAGAGTGTTATGTGTGTCTGTACGTGTGTCTATGAAATACGTAATTGAAGTGTTTAATACGAGATTTCATTTTTCTTTTCTTTTTTCAGTTTGTGACAGTTGTACGTATACTATTGTTTGTGAAAATTTCAACACCCAGAAAGAATGACATGAATGAATTCAAACTCGGAGGATTTGTATAACATTGTACCAGCAATAAATGATTACGATTGCAGAGAGATGGCGTAGACGTAGGCCCAGCAGCGCCCTCTCTTGTGTGACCGGGAAGGACCGTGTTACGCCAAGCTCAGTCAGTGAAGAGCCGTCAAACAAAGTGAAAGCAAGTGCCAGTATGTCTCGTCGACGTCAAAGGGCGCCATATCAGAATGTGAGTGAGTTCGAACGGGGCAGAATGATCGGGAAACGGGTTTGTCACACCGTGACATGTTGGCTCTTACTGGGCATGCTGCTACGACAGTGATGCGTGTGTGGGACCAGTGGATAGAAGAGGGTCATACGCAGCGACGAGCGAGTACTGGACCACGCAATGTGACCACAGCACGGGATGGCCGCCATCTTGTCCGCATGGCCGTAACGGACCGTACAGCCTCGTCCAGTGTTGGCTCGACACTGGAGCACTGCAACGGATGTGGACCTGTCTGCGTCGACGGTTCGACGCCGTCTGCTGCGGGCTGGACTGGGTGGCATGCATTCCATTGTGTCGGCTTCTATTGTCCAGAAACTACAAACGCCTCAGACTGCAATGGGCACGTGAACTCCGTCGCTGGCGTGCTGAGTGTCAAAATGTAGTGTTCTCGGACGAGTCCCGCTTCAACATATCATACAGTTATGGCCGCATACGTGTTAGACGCTACCGTGGTGACAGCAATCTGGCAGCCTGCATTGTGGAGTGGCATAGAGGACAAACGCCAAGTGTGGTGGTTTGGGGCGCCATTGGACACAACGTGCGATCTCGACTCCTACGTATTGAGGGCAATCTGAACAGCAACCGCTACATCAGGGAGGTTTTAGAGCCCGAGGTACTGCCCCTCCTTCAGGCGACTCCACGTGGCATATTTCAGCAGGACAATGCCCGGCCACATGTGGCGAGGAANTGCGACTCTACGTGGCATATTTCAGCAGGACAATGCCCGGCCACACGTGGCGAGGAATGTTCAAGCCTTCTTCAATGAACGACAAGTACCACTGCTTCCTTGGCCTGCACGTTCGCCCGACATGTCGCCCATCGAACATGTCTAGGTATGGTTGGTCAGCGACTTGTTCGTCACGGTCCTCCAGCAACCACTGCTGAAGCTTTGTGGACTCGCATACAAACCGCATGAAAGGAAATTCCTTAGGAACATATCAAGGTCCTCTTTGATTCCATGCCACGACGTTTAGGGGCTCTGATTGCAGCACGTGGGGGCTTCACACCATACTGAATTCTCAAGGACAGAGATCATGTACAGTTCTATAATCCTAATCAATTGCGTATTGTCACGTACCTAATCTGTGGCATAAAGTTCATTTCAATCACATGTATCCTTCTTGGTGTTGCATTTTCCACAAGCGTTACTATATTTACATAAACTGTGGTACAGGCCGTTCAAGGTAAAGTGAGCACTTTTGAGGACCTAGCTACTTTTATCCTATCAGCAATTTTTTGTCCTTTCGCCACTTTTTAAAATAAATGTTGCCATGTGAGTAATAAACATAGTGTATATATTCTACCGGAATCGAAAGTTAACGTCTAAGGCTTCAATAACATATTTTTATTTACTATTATTTTTAATGAGAGGGCTTAAAAAAGTGCTAACTTTACCGTGAACACACTATAAGCAACTGTAGTGCGTAACAACACATAATATTTGAAGCTACAAAATTATTTTTTTTATATAATTTGTCTGTATTAAATTTTGAATTTACTGAGGTTATAATATGTTGGTTTTCCGGTGATTTTTGTATATTGATTTAGAGAATTTCTCTCAAAAAAAGTTGGCAGCTTAAAATAGGAGTAACCGTGAGAAATTCACACGGGATCTGTTGAATGCCTAGACTAAAGATGAGGTAGACCGATTGTTCGTCTTCTGCGCATGCGCCCGAAATTGACCTACCCCAAAGCAACACAACTGTCAAAGTCACATGGTCAGCAGTGATGAACGTGTTTGTTTATATCTTAATTTTAAAATGACAAGCACTATTATATTTAAATAATACTTTTATCAATTTGAAATTAATCTTACTGCGTTAAAAATTGAGAGGGAAGAAGTATATAAACATATCAACAGTATTCTAACCTCCAAATCCAATCCACGCCGTTTTCGCTAGACGTGTTGGCAGGCGAGCAGTTCAACTCTGGGGCGCGGAGACTGGTTGTTGCCGGCCAGAGATATCTGTCTACCCCATCCTTAGTCTACGGTTGAACGCAAGATGAGACTCACCCGTAGGAAGGACCACGACCAGCTCCTGTCGTCGACGGGCTGCGAGTTGAGCGTCTCGCGCAGGTAGTTCGACGTCTGGCTGACATGGCGCAGCGAGTTGAGGCTGTTGCGAGTGATCAACTCGATACCAGCCGTCGACATGGCCCCGCGCGCCTGCGCAAAAGACAAACCGCGCGGTGAGCGCAAGGCGAGAGGAAGGACGACGTCCGGAATGTGTTTGCAACACCGCTCGCTCGCTCATTATTGCGATGACTTGTAGTGGAGTGGAGAGGCTTGGGCTTGCTGATAACGCCGGGGTGAGGTGATCGAGATGAGCACGGAACAGCGCCGGGATGAAAGGGGCGGTGGAAACTAGGAGATCCCCGAGAAAACCCACAGACCAGAGAAGTCGCCCGGCGCGATTCCCACGTGCGAGAATCCCCAGCCGGGAATCGAACCCGGTTCACCGAGGTGGGAGGCGAGTAGTCTAACCGTTACACCACCGCGGCCCCCAACTTCACTGGATGCGTGCTTTTCATTCTGCACGCTAAAATGTAAAGAGTTATGGAGAGATACTTCCCATGTTTTCAAAGGTTGATTTGAACACCGCTGAACCAGCCACTTGAAGAGCAGGTTTTGTTCGTCCTTACCGCTTCATAGACTATGAACGTAAAAAAAAAATGTATAATCTGTTTGCGATAAAGTGAGCACTTCTGAAATACATGCTGAAGATTTACTTTCCAACTAATTTTATATCCTCCTATCATACAGGATGATTCTAAAATCATGGTACAAACATTGAGGGGTGGTAGAGCTCACTAAAACAAACAATTATTGTATAGGAATATATGGGCGGAAGTGACGTGTTGAGGCACAAACACAAAAACATAACACATTAACGGAAACATAAAATGTTCATTAACAGCATACGTAACGAGTGATTCCGTACAGAAAATGTTACAACAGTTGCTGGAAATGCATCCACCAACAGTCACGCATGCTTGGCGACCTCTACATATGGCGTGATTGGCTGACAATGGTGGCGTGCGTGAAATACCCGGTGTATTTTAATCTGTTCGCCAATCACTCCACCGACGCTACCAAGCTTGCATTACTGTCTGTGGTAGCAATTTTGAGCAATTATGATAAGCATTGCTGTAAAAAGGCATTTAGCGGCGACGTTGTAAATAAACACTGTGTCGCATTTCATACGTTATATTTGTGTTTGTGCCTCAACGCGTCACTCCCGCCCATATATTCCTATTAAATAATTCTTTGTTTTAGTGAGCTCTACCACCCCTCAATGTTTGCCCCATGATTTTAGTATCATCCTGTATATAAAATTCGCATTGTCATAGGCATCAGCATTTGATTCATGCACCAGTCGAGTGAAACTATAGGCTATTCACGGTAAAGTGCGCACTTTTGAAAGCCCTCTCATTTGGAAATAATAGACACTAAATATATTTTACTTTAGTCTTAGACGTTGACTTCATATACACCAATATACACCTTGTGCGTATTACTTGCATGACAATATTTATTTATAATGGTGGTTAAAGGATACAAAATGGCTTTAAAAAAAAAGTAACTTGGGCCTCAAAAGTGCTCACTTTACCGTGAAAAGCCTATATTAAACTGTAAATACTTTACAAATCTTCTGATTCTATCACTTAAATGCATAAAATCAGAAAGCAAAAGAAACTATTTCAGGATTCACAAAAGTTCACCTCACACATTTCAATTTAACGTTAAGACATGGATACGAGGCCTACATACAGTCCCTTTGTTCTGATGACGTAACAAGTGCCTTGCCGGCTAAGTACAACAAGCATAAAATTTTTAAATTTGCAACACCCGAATCCGTTAATTAACAATAGGACACACTACTTAAAGGTGTAGTTTTTTTCGGCACAATTTACACTGCGCTGACAGAACAAACTAATTTCATAGGCTGTGGACAGAAGATAAATTTGGAACACATGATGTTGAAAAACTGCATAGACGTTACGTTAAACAAGGTATAAATTTAAATTATTTATTGATTTCATCTAGTAGGTGACGAATCAATTTTTACCTTGTAAAATTCAAATTTTCCACTGTCGGAAAATTTAGTTAAAACTATTTCGTTTTACAGCGTTGTACATCCTGTTTGCATTGCTGCACGAAACGAAAAAAAAATAGTTGTCTTCATAGTTTTTGTTTCTTATACAAAACTGTTGGCCGTGCGACAGTTTTTTTCGTGCTGGCGTCATCAGTTTTACNCATCGTGGCTAAAGTCAGATGTGTCTTATATTTGATTGTCTGTTCTGTTTCAACTGTCGTGCAGGAAGCATCGTGCCTAAAGATGATGGTTTATCGCGGGAAAAGTTGACTGTTTGCTAGGATTCAACGTATTGTACACATGTCCGACAGTTTTCTTTCTTTATTGGTAGGGGCAGTGATATTTCGCGAAAAGATTTCGAGACAAGATACAGTCCAAAGCACTGTAGGGTCGTCCAGCTTCTTTGGTTGGCTAAAAAAATGTTCTGGGCCGTGTTAACCATTTGCGCACGAATCACGAAGGTTCAGTGTCAGAGTTACTTAGTCCCGAGTGGCTTGGTCAAAGACGGACACGGCACCAGCAGCCAATGGAGGTATAACAACAGCTGAGGTGTGTATATAGTATTGAAGTCTACTGTGTGCTCCGATTTTTACGCGAAAAGTCACTGGCCCTACTTATTGGTACAGACCTAAAAAATTCGCGAGTTCAATGACCTGCAGGCTAGACTCTATAGTCTTATGTACAGACATGCCGACATCAACTGCACATTGGTTGTCTGCCGGCACAGCGGAAGGCGAAGATTGGGCCAGCCTTCTCCAGGAGGTGTCAAACACCGCGTGGACCAATGGTTGACATTTTATTAACACACGTGTTTTGAATTCTAGCTTGTCCCGAAGTGAATCCGCGAAATTTTTCAGGTCTCTACTTATTGGCTGTCATGCACGTATGAAGCTAATGCCCCATTTCACTGGGTCAATGAGGATTCTGATACTATAAGGTAGAACGTTCGTGATTGGTCTGCAAACAACTTAGCNCCCCATTTCACTGGGTCAATGAGGATTCTGATACTATAAGGTAGAACGTTCGTGATTGGTCTGCAAACAACTTAGCCGAGTCAAAACCTTGTTCATCGAATCATAAAAGAATAAACTAGCTTGAGTTTTATCAAAGATATGTTGGCTGTAAAATTGTTAGCTCAAAAAATGTTAGCGATTTTTCCATTATCTCTAGTCATGTCGTACTTTCCGGAGTTAAGCGATTCCAGCAGAGNGCTCAAAAAATGTTAGCGATTTTTCCATTATCTCTAGTCATGTCGTACTTTCCGGAGTTAAGCGATTCCAGCAGAGCACGTAAGTGCACGTAGAGACAAAATGGCGTGGCTAGTCCTTTAAAGCTGCCGAACTCATTCTCTGATTGGTTGCGTGGGATACTGGGAATGGTACTTGTGTCCAATTGGCTACTGCATGCTGCGAAAGATTCCATATTGGATGGGACGTAGGATGCCAAGCGCTGATTGGCAATCGGTGTTCGGACATTTTTCTGGCCTGTGAGGCTGTTCAGGGTAAAGTGGGCACTTTTGAAAGTCCTCTCATTTGGAATAATAGCCAATAAATAGGACCAGTGACTTTTCGCGTAAAAATCGGAGCACACAGTAGACTTCAATACTATATACACGCCTCAGCTGTTGNTGACTTTTCGCGTAAAAATCGGAGCACACAGTAGACTTCAATACTATATACACGCCTCAGCTGTTGTTACACCTCTATTGGCTGCTGGTGCCGTGTCCGTCTTCGACCAAGCCACTCAGGACTAAGTAACTCAGACACTGAACCTAAACGGTTAACACGAGACAAAACATTTTTTAGCCAATCAAAGAAGCTGGACGACCCTACAGTGCTTTGGACTGTATCTTGTCTCGAAATCTTTTCGCGAAATATCACTGCCGCTATCAATAAATATATTTTATTGTAGCCTTAGACGTTAACTTCCGAGTGCGGTAGAATATACACACTGTGTTTATTACCTGCATGGTAATATTTAATTTAAAACGTTGGTTAAAGGATATAAAACGGCTGAAAGGAAAAAAAGTAACGAGGACTTTAAAAGTGCAAGTGCTCACTTAACCGTTAACAGCCTGTAGCGGCTGTTTCATCTCTGTATTCTTGACTACTCTGTGATTCCGGCATAAGTAACAGCACCTGTTAGCTGACAATACGAGAGTCATCCCACCTGATTTACTCCCAACACGATCGACTTTCTTGTCCAGTACAGCTTTTTTTTTTTTTTTTTTTTTTCGCAACTAACGGTTTCCAGCGCTGCGCAAGACCCTTATTAGCAGCGGTTCTAATTACCCAGTTAAAATTTATTTTGAAAGCCGAGTTACAGTGTTGCCAATATTCAAGCAGAGAATTCCACTAGGCCACAAGCGAAAATTCACCATAATCGAAGACTAGGAGTATCTAGGCATATGTAATCACCCTTCGCGTAAAAGCAGTACCCACGCCTTTAGTTCAACATATCCAGTTCAGGTCCTGTGAACACAGTTGTGTCCATAACGGTTATGAAAGTTATTTTGACCGGTGCAGTACACTGCAGCGCTCAGAGCCCAATTATCTTCCCTGGGGGTAACTGGTCCGTAAACTGCTCTAAGTTGTGAATGTTTCATATTTATAAAGTCGAACGGAAAGTCTGCGGCTTATTGGTTGGGTTAACAAATTAAGTAGAGCATGCACCAAAAAATGTGTTATTTGCAACACCTGAAACCACAAATTAATCTGGGTCAGAAATGGTTTTAAGTTATATCTAGGGGCAGTGATATTTCGCGAAAAGATTTCGAGACAAGATACAGTCCAAAGCACTGTAGGGTCGCCCAGCTTCTTCGATTGGCTAAAAAAATGTTCTGGCCCCGTGTTAACAGTTTGCGCACGAATCACGAATGTTCAGTGTCGGAGTTACTTAGTCCCGAGTGGCTTGGTCGAAGACGGACACGGCACCAGCAGCCAATGGAGGTATAACAACAGCTGAGGTGTGTATATAGTATTGAAGTCTACTGTGTGCTCCTATTTTTACGTGAAAAGTCACTGGCCCTGGTTATAGCTAGAGACCTGAAAAATTCGCGGATTTATTTCGGGACCAGCTAGAATTCAAAACACGCGTGTTAATAAAACTTCAGCCATTGGTCCAGACGGTGTTTGGCACCTCCTTGAGAACGCTGGCCCAATCGTCGCCTTCCACTGTGACAGCAAACAACCAATGTGCAGTTGATATCGGCATATTTGTACGTAAGACTGTAGAGTCTAGCCTGCAGGTCATTTAACTCGCGAATTTTTCAGGTATCTAGCGATTACTGAAGAATGCTTTTAATATCGTTTAACTAAAAATTTGGACACCTTGCATATTAAGGCCTCCGTCTACCTGGAACTTTTTCCCACGTTTGGGCCGAGAAGCGCTGGAGCGATAAGGGCGAAACTGCCACGCGCATCAAGTACACCATCGCCGCTAAGCGCAAGGCTCTGAACTCGCGTGCAGTGTTCTCGTCGTGCTGCGTGTACCTATGCGACTTTCAGCGGTGACCATATTATTTTATTAGTGGGAAGTCTTTAGGAAGGTTCAATGCAGGCGCCTATAGTAGTTTTGTATGTATCTGATGCGTGCATTTTGAGCTACAGCGCCTTGGAAAGGCCGTTTTTTGCGGTTTTGGAGTACTCTGAATTGATGTTTCTAACGTACGTGATATTTTGAAAGTACTTAACAGCTCTCGTCTGAAGTGTGTGTTCTTTTCGTAGATCAGCACGTTGGACGCACGCTTAATAGTTTCGTTGAAAAACGTGTATTTCGAACACTCTGCAACGCAGTTCAAGCGCCAGGTAGACGGGCGCCTTAATGTAGAGTTTTACTCTCACAAACTTTTCACAGCGCTTAACAAACATTTTTCTTTTTTTATTATCTAGATGACTCACAGACCACTAGGTGACGATTTTGCCCCCTAAGAAATTAAAATCCACCAAATCTGGTGGAAAATCCACCGCGTTGGCAAGTCTATTCCGGAGGGGCTGATGGAAAGATGGTGGGAAAGGAGGGGAAGGAATTATTTACAACGCAGACGCCTGAATATCCAGTCCGTTTAGGCTGACAGCTCGCTGGCGCGGCAGCGTGCAATTTCCTCGAGATAATCGGCCCGGCCGGTGATTAGTCTATAACGAGCGTTACGTCATCGCAGATACCTGCAACAGCTGAGTCCGGGCTTGAGGCTATCGCCTCTCGCGATCTGCTGGCCTCAGCGAACCGCCCGCTTGCTCTGTCTTCGCGATGGTGCCCTCCCTGCCTGCTGTTTTTGTTGATGTAAACCAGTATCACATACATATTTTTTTTTTTTTAAGTTAACTAATTTCGGGTGCATCCCAGATATAGGCTTTTCACGGTAAACTGAGCAATTTTGAAAGCCCTGCTAAAGATCTACTTATATAAACATTGCTTGCTCTTCCACAATATGTAACATTAACATCGCCGAAGTTCTAACAACTTTATTCCTGCGTCGGTCAAAGAAATCTGTAAATTAATTAGAAAAGTAAATATTAAAAAAATTTGGGAATTCTTAAACTTATTTGCATTAAGAAAAGCAGAATGTGAAATAAATAATTTCATTACTCACATCTGTTTATATATCTCATTTAATTGAAAGTTAAAACATGGAACTACTTTCCCTCTGTCGTTGACAACATTACTGAACGCACGCCAGCCAGTGTGTCTATTAAAATATACGCAGTAGGGGCAGTGAAGTTTTTCAGAAGTTGATTTCAAAAGTGCTCACTTTACAAGGAACCGCTTTTGGCGAGTAGCTTGGAATTTGTCTTGCCGGGAAAGCTAGTCCTGCCACGTGTGATTAAAAATTGACTCGATCCAAATGTATCACAACTGGCACAATCTTGCTAATGGTAAGTTTGCAGATGGCTTAAATTACGCTTGCAGCTTGTTACAAGAGTGACCCGTGGAGGCTAATTAGCTTGATTCAAAGTTGTTTGCTTGCACAGAAGGCTTGGTGCAAGCGTACAGGCTTGTCATGAAAAACTTAATTCAAGTTTATCTCATGCCGATTATGCTATCGGGAATAACACGTGTTTCAAGGTCTACTGGAAACTATTAAATTTAGACAGCTGCTATAATCGTAGACGGAATACGGGGTAGAGCGCCCATGACAGATGCGCAGAATCACCATAGGCTGTTCGCGGTGAAATGAGCACTGTTGAAAGCCCTTATTAAGACCTACTTGCATGCCATGCACATTGCGTATTCTTCCACAGTGTGTAAAATCAACATTGCCTTGAGCCTCATGACTTTACTCGTGCGTCGGTCAAGTGAAAATGTGAAATTATTAGAAAAGTATATAATTTACATATCTGTTATTTCATACACTTATATGTACTAAAAACTCAGAAAGTAAAAGAGATAATTTCTATATTCACAAATGTTTACTTAACACATTTAACTCAACGTGTAGACATGGAACTATTTTCCTTCCGTAGTTGCCAACTTTACTGGGCGCACGATAGCCAGCGTGTCCGTTAAACTATGTGCAATTAGGGGCAGTGATATTTTTCAAAGGTTCGTTTCAAAGTGTTCATTTTATCGTTAATATCCTTTAACGGTGTTTTCCAAAACTGGAAAGCTTTTCTACCAATGCCACTGTCAAAAACGTAGCTACTGTGGATAAGTAGCGATGATGTTTTATCGGGGGAAAAGTCGACTGTTAGATAACAACGTTCTGTGCAAGTGTCAGAAATTTCTCTCTCATTACGAGGGACAGGTGTCTTTCGCGAAAATATTTCAAGACCCGTTGTACTCCAAACGCTTTTGTTCATATGCACTTTCGTGGTTGGGTGATTTTAAATGTCACGTGCCTCAAGTGTCTGTCCGCGAATCATGGACGTTCAGTATCGTAGTAGTGCTTTATTCCGATTGGCCCAGTCAAACAAGAACATGTCTTCTCACTTAAACACGTGGACAATAACCAAAGGAAGTTGTGTCTGTGGACGTAGGATACTGACTTCTAGCATGGCCATCCATAGGGGCAGTGATATTTCGCGAAAAGATTTCGAGGCAAGATACAATCCAAAGCACTGTAGGGTCGTCCAGATACTTTAATTGGCTAAAAAAAAATGTTCTGGCCCGTGTTGACCGTTTGCGCACGATTCACGAAGGTCTAGTGTCGGAGTTACTTAGCCCTGAGTGGCTTGGTCGAAGACGGACACGGCACCAGCAGCCAATGGAGGTACAACAACAGCTGAGGTGTGTATGTAGTATAGAAGTCTACTGCGTGCTCCGAGTTTTACGCGAAAAGACACTGGCCCTGGCAATACATATTCTCGCGAGAAAAAAACACCTGTCAACGCCCTGCAGCTGCTTCCCCATCCCATTGGGCCAATGAGAGTTCTGGTGTTCTCATACTAAAGTGCTATTCTTTGACATCAGATTTTTAATAAAACCGATAATCTAGCGTCACTCAGCCACTGCTTGTCATAGCTGAAAGTATCGATATCAGCATTCGATTTATTGCGACTATCACTGGTAAAACAATATTCCGAGTGATGAAAGTTGAAAATGACCTAACGTATACGATGTAATTTCCCCACCCGGATACTTTACCACCACATATTTTTCATTAATACATTAACGTCGTTATTCAGCTTCAGCATTTTCATTAAGTGGAATTACAAGAAGAGAAATACAAATCACAAAACTACCGGAGACAGATTTTTTTTTTTAAACTCACATTTTCTAAGGGTTCATAATAAAGTTGTAATTCAGCTGTAATGTAATGGATGTTTAAAACATGACGTACAAAGACAAAAAAACATTTTCGTTAATAAAGAAAAAACTGAACGTAATTCAACATACTGCAACAGTTTCGCTTACGCGTTTCTCTTTAAAGTTGGTCAGAGTTTTTTTAAATTTTTTACAACACTCTGGCACATGAAACGTCAAAGTTCAAAATTTATTCCACGGGCACCGTTAAAAACGACACGAAATATTTGCAGCCAACGGCAAAATGGAACTCCGTCATTCTATTGAATACCGGTTGACTGAAAACAATGTGTGTTACTCTCACTCCGCGGTATTGTTTAAGAGAACAGATGCGAGACATGCATTCATTGGTTCGTTACTGGCCGGCTCTCTACCCATATAACGTCAACTTAGAACTGGCTGAATCAAATCGGCACGATGGAGTCGCCAGGGCGACAGTAAGTTGGAGGTAAGGAGCCCAGGAGAAAGGCGACTGTTGTACGTCCTTCCCCCCCCCCCCCCCNCCCTCCCCACGGGCCCCGAGCTCACCACAGCACAGAACACAACACGACACAGATTAGCACCGAGCAGGAGACACACAGCAACAACATGACATCAGACGCAATTTCGTGCAGCTGTTCCAACAAAAAACTCCTTCTGACCATTCAGAGAAGAAAATTATACAGATGATATCCATGACAGCTCCAAAACAGCTGTAACACATTAAAACACATGTCCGAAGACTAGAGAACTGAAAAATTTCGCGAGTTCAATGACCTGCAGGCTAGACTCTACAGTCTTATATACACAAATGCTGATATAAACTGCACATTGGTTGTCTGTTGTCACGGTGGAAGGCGACGATTGGGCCAGCGTTCTCCAGGAGGTGTCAAACACTGTGCGGACCAATGGCTGAAGTTAAATAAACACACGTGTTTTGAATTCTAGTTTGTCTCAAAATGACTCCGCGAATTCTTCAGGTGTCTACCAAAGACACTCGCTCCTCCGGTGTACATCCCTGACACCTCGAGACTTAAATACCTGGCTTTCCAATTAGGCTAAAACTTCTCTGTGAAAGTCACAGTCACCAACAGACAACACCTGAAGGTGCTTGTGAGAAGGGAGAAGTACTCTATTTTCTGCAAGTTCCTACAAAATCACGATATACTCTATTACTAGGGTCAGTGACTTTTCGCGTGAAAATCGGAGCGCACGGTAGACTTCAATACTACATACACACCTCAGCTGTTGTTATACCTCCATTGGCTGCTGGCGCCGTGTCCGTCTTTGACCGAGCCACTCAGGACTAAGTAACTCCGACACTGAACCTTCGCGATTCGTGCGCAAACGGTTAACACGGGCCAGAACATTTTTTTCAGCCAATCAAAGAAGCTGGACGACCCTACATTGTATCTTGTCTTGAAATATTTTCGCGAAATATCACAGCCCCTACGTATAAGGGTTTCGGCGGCGGCGACGGCAAAATAAAATGTTCTTTCCTACCTAGAATAATGTAAAATCCATCCTGTTCATTTCATAAATTTACACTTTTGAGTGTTGCTGGCGAAATATGAGGTCGCAGAGAACCTCATGAAAACTGCTGGTGAAGTAATATTTCTTCGCTCACGTCTTCAAACAATACGGGAGTCACAATATTACTGCAAACTCCTTACAACTCCTTACGGCATAATATTACGTCGGTTGCGCCCAAAGCGTTAAGGGTGTTGAAAACTAAGCGGTGTGTTGCCGTAACCTGTGCTCGTGTTAACTAATCAACAGCATACTTGTCGTTCAGTGCTTGTCGGCATCGACCGTTCATAAATCAGTGCCGTAAAGACGTCCATACGCCGTACAATCTGCGGGGAAAGGCGCCGGCCGAGTTAGACTGTGAGCTCTCGCGAAACACCAGCACTATATAGCAATACATTTCTTTCCACGCGCAAAACGACACCGCGGGCGTGGACACAAACAATGAATGTGTTCAATTATTACTTTTCTCACACCCCTGATTTATGCCCACATGTATTGTAGAGGCAGTGATATTTCGCGAAGAGATTTCGAGACAAGATACAATTCAAAACAACAATAGGGTTGTTCAACTTTCTTGGTTGGCTGAATCATGTTTTGGGCGGTGTCACCTGCGTGTGCACGAATCACGAGTGCTCGGTGCCGGAGTTAACTGAATCTCGAGAGTGGCTCGGTCAAACGCGGGGAAAGGATTTTCACGCAGGCAGCAGCCAACTGAGGTATAAAAACATCTCGGCTTTATACATAGTATTGAAGTCTACTGTGTTCTCCGAGTTAGTCTGTATACCGATAACTCGCGTAGAGAGATGTCACGGCGGTTCCTGTGTTGTGGGTGTGTCCATTCTATGATTGGCTGCGGGAGCCGCTCTGGAAATGTGCCCTCTGTCTGATTGGCCGGCGCGTTCTGCGGAAGCTACCCTATTGGCTGGACTGTCGGCTGGCAAGTAAGTTACCAGGCACTGATTGGCGAACGGCGTTCCGACATGTTGCTGGCTAGTGACGCCTTTTATACTGGCGTTTGCGACTGGAGTTCGTGAAGTAAACCGCTGTTTCGCCTCTGTATTGTTCATTACTCTGTGCTATAGCGGGGATAACAGTCAATAGTGGCGTGTGGGGAGTGCATCCAGGGCAAGGCGACACCCTCCGAGTGACGGTCTTTCCAGCTGGGACCCGTAGGTGACCGTCATCCCCGGGCACGACAGAAATGAAACCCTAGAAAGGAGCGGCGCTGGAATGCAAGGGCGGGGGAAACGGGAGTACCCCGAGAAAACCCGCCGGCAAGCGGCATCGTCCAGCACGATTCCCACATGCGAAAATCCGGGAGTGAACCCCGCCGGGGATCGAGCCCGGATCGCCGTGGTGGGAGGCGAGCGCCCTGGACACTGCGCCACCGAGTCGTGAGAGTGGAAATGAGCTCAATTGTTTCGAAATATGTACAACTAAACAGTATAGTCCATTCACGGTTACTTCCAACTTCTCTGAAGCCCTGCTAAAGTTCTACTTCCAGGATATTCCTCCACCTCAGGCAAACAAAGCTTAACCACTTCTAGCTAGGAAATTACACCAAAGGGACAACTAACCGCATCCGGGCGCACTCAGTGTATTAACATTTTGCATAAGAACTGTTTCTTACTAGGCATTACCAACACACCTATTTTCTCCCTGTTTTTGCTCACATCAATAATAAATTGAGTATTATAATTTACACATAAAATACATGTAAAAGCTCAATGTATCGAAAAAAAATAAGGTAATTTTTGTGTTGACACAAGTATAAGATGATTGTGATATATGACATACTTAGGCAACAACCAAGTGCGTTATACATGAAGTGATTTTTCAAAGGTTTGATTTCAACAAGTGTGAAGAAACAGCGAATAGACTCTAACTCCTTCTTGCGAAAATCGTGTAACCTTAGTTATTAGTTCGGAGACGGTCTAAAGCGACACCAATGGCGTGGGTCCAATTTCCGCCGACAAATCATTGCAGTTGTCTGCGAAAGTAGCAAATAAGATGTCGCGGTACAATAACACATCTAGGCAATAAGCTGCCCACGGTAAAGTGAGCACTTTTTGAAACCAACCTTTGAAAATTGTTACTGGATTTTAACTGTGTACATGCTACAGCGCACTCTGGCATGCAGGCGCACAGTTAAGTTGGCAGTGAATCAAGTAAAAATAGTTCCAAGTATTTACGTTATATTGCGAGTGTAACGTTCAGCTTTATGGCAAACTAAGTTGTGCATTTTTTGGTTTATACACAACTACAAGTTCCCGGCGGAACCGGCGTTTTCCTCTCCAAACCTCCCCTCCTGGTGGCCGATACCTATTAAAAGGTTATACCAGGAGCACTTCTTTCTACTTTACTTTAAACTCCCGCAAACTAAAGCTAACTCGGCTCTTTTGTTTCGCAGGGTACCGCCAGGAACTTGCAATTTTGTGACCGTCATGCTGGGCCGAACAGAATTTAAAGATACTAAACTGAACTAAACTACCAAACATTCCTAACGCGTACTGCGCGAGTCCTTCTTTCACGAGAAATTAAGCATGACGGTATCCCATTAACGCAAAGCGCGGCTCAGTGCGTGCGGGTGTGGACCGAGCTTAGATTCGGAGGAGACCGGTAGACCAGAATCCCCTCCTCCTCCTCGCCCGCCGCTCGCAAAGAGCACGAAACTATTCCACACTGCAGACTATCGTTTCCGTCACATTCACAGATGTCCGTAGGAAGAAAATCATGACTGGTATCCAGGCAGGCGTGAAGAGTTTCCCTGGGTCGAGATCGCTTATACACAACTACAGTACGAAACGTCATTACTAACACGTTTAGGATACTAAAAAAAATTCCACGTTTTCACTTGTCTGCTGCATGAATAAAGTGACGAGGCCAACGCCAATGTAAATTTTTACATACGGTGGAATGATACAAATCGAGGTGAAAAGTAGACCTGCAGCAGGTATTTCGTAACGGTTCACTTTACCGTGGACGGCCTATAGTTTTTCTATAGTAGTTCAACTACATTTAACGTGACGTACTTCTTTCCATGCCGTGTAGATTAGATAGGCTGATGGACACCGATTAAAATACAAACGAATCAATTTGATAACTGGGAAACCTGATATTTACAGCTAATCTTTGCTTAAGATAACAACTACGAAATTTCATGAAGCCTTATTCGATGCCACTTGGATTCGTTAGGCCAAACAGCAACACAGTTACGTATGTGCTGCTTCATATAACAAGTGAAGTGTAAACACAGTGGTATATATATATATATATATATATATATATATATATATATGTGTGTGTGTGTGTGTGTATTCCTTAAGAGAAAAACGCAAATGTTTCTCCACAAATAAAATAAGCTGTGTGAATATTACATTAATAATATCGGAAACATTGTCACTGAAATGTCGTTATCTACAGTACAAAAGTCGCTCTATTTTTATCTGAGCAGTTTTGTGGAATTACGTAACACTTTATGTGGTATAATTTCGAACACCCGTGCTTTTTTCACAACTGCTACAGTGCCCAACGCATATGCCCAACAAAAATATATTAGTTAAAAGCATTTTCTTGTGTCGCCTTGATTTATGGTACTAGTAACGTGTCCAGAAAATGGCAGGAAGAAGCGGCAAAACTATTATAAACAATTGAACAACGAAACTTACAGACTAGGTCATGAGGAAAGGAACGTCACTCGTGCCTAAGCTGAAGGGGACATTCAAGGGTGCATCTGCGCCCTTAGAGCGAATCCTGACAGCTACAATGTGACATCACAACCCCTATGCACTTCTCTAGGCCACAAAGCCAGGTTAGGACGCTTGGGTGGTGAATTATAACACGCACACTAAATCTAAATAAGTGATAATCGAGACGAAAATTGTGAAAATTGAGCAACTGAGTGCCTGATAACTAGGGCCAGTGACTTTTCGCGTGAAAATCGGAGCACACAGTAGACTTCAATACTATATACACACCTCAGCTGTTGTTATACCTCCATTGGCTGCTGGTGCCGTGTCCGTCTTTGACCAAGCTACTCAGGACTAAGTAACTCCGACACTGAACCTTCGTGATTCGTGCGCAGACGGTTAACACGGGTCAGAACATTTTTTAGCCAATCAAAGAAGCTGGGCGACCCTACAGTGCTTTGGTCTGTATCTTGTCTCGAAATCTTTTTGCGAAATATCACTGCCCCTACTGATAACTAATTAATATGATGGTTGAATTTCACTGATTAATTTATGATTCCCACTGAATGTTAAGAATTCCACTGCCACAAGTGACTTTTTCCCAGTATATTTCCTTTATTTGCCAGTCGGCAGTGGATTATCAACAGACTTTCAGTGAATGTTATTTCACTGATTGATATCACTGATTCGGGCTTAAAGTGCAGCTATGGTTTCTCTGCGGCGAAACGGTAGGTTCAAAATACAAAACATGCACACAGAGCATGGGGCGTGACAGATGAACATTACACGCGACCGCAAAACGTTGCCCTGAACTGGTTCACATGTGAATACGTGTGTATTATTTTTAAACAATGAAATTTTGCGTCGATCCTGGAATTAGTTGCCAGTGTTGGTGAATGTTTAAATGCTTTGACATACATAAAATGGAGTATAACAACAGATTTAGTGTGATATATTTTTGAAAATATACAGTGATTTTAAAAAAAATTGACGTGTTTGCTTGCCTTAAAAAACTTTGCTTTTGCGATCGTCATAATGTACATGACCTTCGAAAATTTCTGCTAGTACAATGCAATCTGTTATTTTCCTGTAAATTTATACACTACGCCATTTCTTTGATTATGAAACATGTTCCACAATTTTTCACAGCTGAATACTAACTAAACAACTTCGTAGAAAAAGTTCTACTCTGCTCTGATTGGTTGCATAAGAAATTAACTATAACCATTCCCTTCACGCACTATGTCAGAAAATGTTATGCGCAGTTGTGAAGAAACAGATTCGAAATAATTACGCTAAACTCTTGTGCACGCGACCATATTCTGTGGTATAGGTTGTTAAAGGGTAAAACTGAGCACTTTTGAATCCCCTGCTCACGATCTACTTTTCTCTTCAATTTGTATCCTTCCGCCAGGTGTAAAATTTACATTTCCATGAAACTGATCACTTAATGCCATAAATGTGTTATTAATGTGCAAATTCGTATTATAATATATTTGTAAGGGAATAAACACCATCTCGAGTTCTCACACATTTGAAAATTACACTCGCAATACAACATTAAAAAATAGAACTGTTAATATAATTATAATATTTTTATGTTCGCCGCCAACTTAATTGAGAACCTGCAGGCCAGCGTGTACGGTTAACAGGAAGATATATATATATTTTTTTCCAGAGGTTAATTTCAGAAGTGCTTACTTTACCACGAACAATCATTATAATCCATTCACGGTTACTTCCAAATTTTATGAAGTCCTGCTGAACTACTACTTCCAGGATATCCCTCCCCCTCGTGCAAACAAAGCTTAACCTAGTCTAGAAAATCACACCAAAGGGATAACGCACCGCATTCATGAACACTCAAGTGTTATAATATTTTTGGCACAAGAACTATTTCTTACTAGGTATTTCCAACACACATATTTTATCTCTGTTTCTGATCGATTTCATTATTTTAAAAAATATTACGATTTATAGATAAAATATATAAGTAAAAGTTTGATTTAATACAAATGTAGGTACTTTTATGTTAACACAAATATGAAAGGCTTGTGATACACGGCATGCATAGGAGACAAACAAACACGTCACACGTGGGGTGATTTTCCACAGGTTTGTTTGTGCGAGTGTGAAGAAACCGTGGACAGACAATGACTGCTACGTTTTTCCAATTGGTGAACCAAGTGTTAAGTGCGAGTGCGTGGGCCTTGCCCAAGTGCCGCGCGACCTCTGGCCTCGACGGGGCCGGGCGGCTGCAGGGGTCGCGGGAGAGGTCAGCAGCGATCGCCGGTTGCCGACGACCGCGGGCAGAAAGGTCAGTTCCGCGGGCACGCCCCTCCGCCAATCGCGCGCCGTCCACGCCCCAGCTGTTGTGCCTTCGACTCGCGTGGTGCACCGCGTTCGTGCTGATGTCACTGTAGTGACTGGGGTGTGTTTTGTATTTTATTTGTATTTCAGTAATCGATATCATAAACTGTAAATTGTATTTTGATTATCGATAATATAATTGTAAACAATATTATGTACCACAGGAGGAGCAAATGTCTGGGTGACAGCCTCCTTGTGGCTCCCCGCGTCAACTGGCTTGCCAGGCAAATAGTCACCAGCTCCTCCTGTTTGGAGATTCTCAAGTGTTTAAACATTTTTATCTTGAATGATTTTAAAAGTTTTTTCTTCTGAATTTTTGATAATGCAAGTCTTTTAACGTGTTGTAAAGTTAAAATTTAATATGAATTTTAAAAAAGCAAGTTTAAGCGTTGCCTTGGCAGTGCGTTTTTAAGGTGAAGAATTATGTACAAGAAAACAATAATTAATCAAATTTATTGAATATTAACTATAAAAACAGATAGTAGGAAAATAGTAGACCCGGAAGGTCTAACTGGCTAAGAGGGTTAGAGCTTGTTTTTTACTTTATGTAGTGACTGGAGTGAGTGAAGAGATTTCGGCGGCTCTGAACAGCGAGGTCTTGGGAGCATGAAGCAGCGGCCGGAATGCAAGGGCGGGGGTAAACGGGAGATCCCCGAGAAAACCCGCCGACCAGCGGCATCGTCCAGCACGATTCCCACATGCGAAAATCCGGGAGCGACAGCGGCGGTAATCGAACCCGGTTCGCCTCGGTGGGAGGCAAGTAGTCTAACCACTACACCACCGTGGCCCTTGTCACTAGAGTCTATTCGCGGCTTCTTCACACTTTAAAAAAAAATCAAACCTAGGTATGACGCATTCCGTTGTTCCCTGAATATGTCATGTATCACAAGCGGTTTATACTCTTGTTAACATACACGTGCCTTGTTTTTGATTAAATCAAACTTTTAACTATATTTTATCTATAAATTATAATAACTTCATTTGTAAATAATACAAATAAAAACAGACAAAATATTTGTGTATTGGTAATGCCTAGTAAGAAATAGTTCTTATGCAAAATACAATTTAACTGAGAACGAACGAATGCGGTGCGTTGTCCCTCTGGTGTAACTTTCTAGACTGCGAGGCGGAGGAATCCTAAAAGTAGAACTTCAGCAGCGCTTCAGAAAAGTTGGGATTAACTGTGAATTGACTATAGCGCTCACGCGGAGTGTTTTGAAGCTTATACCAGCGTGCGAATCATTACAATTGTGATGAGGGGGAGGGGGGATTTCCAGGTAATTCCCCCTCATAAACTTTTTTCCCCTGGCTCATGTAACAAAAATTATTTCCCTGGCAGGGTAAATACTTTCCCTCCCAAAAGAGTAGTGATGCATAATTAGTGATGAGAGTAATCGTCCCCACGTACCAATTATAATAACGAAGCTTGATGCGTACTTCAGATGTAAAGTACTGGCTGGAAAACACACGAGACCACAGACTACTACGATATACTGACCCGTCAAAACCCAGGGTTTTTTTTTTGGTGTAGCGGAAAATTTCGCGTTCTCTTCGATGTACTTCGTTTCGCTCGATCCAGGCACGTATGGGAGACGCTGGAGTTTGTTTACAAGATTTAAGGTGGTAGACATTTGCACCACCAGATATCAGCCACTTGGCTGGAAAACGCGAATCTTCAAACGCCTGGAGTTGACTAGAAGAAACCCCCCCCCCC
>NQII01003572.1:122893-152260 GCA_002778355.1 Clitarchus hookeri
GGGGGGGGGGGGGGGGGGGGGGGGACAGCGACACCTAGAATCACGTCTTATAAGGTCCCCTTACACCGTCCTTGGCGTGGGTAATGACGGAAAATTGCGGTGAGTGCTGTTTGCGTTAAGATCACAAGCGCGCATTAAGACACACGCCGCATAAGGAATACACTCCCCGCCGCACGAAATTGCGCTTTCGTAATGCAGATTGCGGGGCGGCAACTCAATTGGTAGTTGCGAAGTAACCACCAAGCTTACCCCCGCTGCCTCCACCCCCTTCTTGCGGTTTTAGGTCAGCTGTGGTCGTTTCACGCTCGTCGCCGTTTTCTGACTGGAGCGGAGACACTTGGATGGCTCTTAACACCGGGGTCTTGAGAGCCGGCAAGGGCGAAGCGAGATGAGTATGGAGCGCTGCCGGAATGCAAGAGCGGGGGAGACCCCCCCGAAAAAAAAAACACCCGCCGACCAGCGGGATCGTCCAGGATGATTCGCCCGTGCGAAAATCCGGGAGCGACCCCTTCCGGAATTCGAACCCGGTTCGCCTTGGTGGGAGGCGAGTGCTCTGACCACTACACCACCGCGGCCCCGATTGGAACGGAGTTTTGCGGAACTTGCCGTAATATTACGACATCCCGCATTCCTTGACACTTCCGTCGCGGTGCCCGGATGCCGTACGGGCGATCATTTATTTCCATTTCCTCGCTTTCGGGATCTCAAACATTCACACAATCAATTTTATTCTGAAGACCTGGGAAGTGAGGAGCATAAGGTGGAAAATTTGCTACTCAAAAATTATTACAGGACTGAATGACACACCAATCGACCATAAAATACGCAAATGAACTTGATAAACTGATATACGTGNAAAATTATTACAGGACTGAATGACACACCAATCGACCATAAAATACGCAAATGAACTTGATAAACTGATATACGTGTACTATTTATAATCCGTTCGCAGTATCTTTACGCTTTTCGAATCAAACCTTTGAAAATGTACCGCATGTATAACGTGTCTCGCTGTTTCCTAAATCTGTTACGTATTACAAGCGTTTATGCTTCTGTTAACATAAGGGTATAATAGTTTTGTTAAATATAACTTTGACTTATATTTTATTTACTAATCATAATATCTCAATCATAATCAATAAAAAAAAAAAAAGAGAGAAAATGCGGGTGTTGGTAATGCCTAATGACCTGAAAAATTCGCAAGTTCAACGACCTGCAGGCTGAACTCTACAGTCATATGTACAAATGTGCCGACGTCAACTGCACGTTGGATGTCTGCTGTCACAGTGGAAGGCGACAATTGGGCCAGCGTTCTCCAGGAGGTGTCAAACATCCTGTGGTCCAATGGCTGAAGTTGTGTAAACACACGTGTTTTGAATTCTAGCTTGTCCCGAAATGAATCCGCGAATTTTTCAGGTCTCCAAATTGCCTAAGAGACACGGAAATTTCGCGGATTCATTTGGCCACAAGCTAGACTCCTCAACCCTTTGTGAAATAGAGTCTCAGTTAGTTGTTATTTTGGCTGTTGCTCCAGTTTTTTTTTATCGCAGACCCGATAGAACGGTCTTCGGTCCTAGTTTTATTGCACGTTAGTAGTTATTTGTTCAAATTTTTCCAGGGCGTGTCTTACAAACTACGACCCAATTGAGACAGGAAGTCGCATGTAAACGTGTTTGAAGTCTATCTTGTCCTCAAATGAAATCGCGTAATTTCCGGGTCACCAGTAATGCCTGGTAACAAATAGTTCTTATACAAAGCGCACAAACGCGGTGCGCTGACCGTTTGGTGTAATTTTCTAAACTTAGCTAAACTTTGTTTGCGTGAGGCGGAGGAATAGCCTGAAAGTAGAACTGTAGCAGGGCTTCAGAAAAATTGTAAGTAACCACGAATAGACTATATTCTGTTATCTGCATGTCATTGGTGGACGTGAATATGGCCACGCCCTTGAACGTAGCGGGTCATTGCCAACACACCTGTTGAGCTCTCTCTCTCTCTCTCTCTCTCTCTCTCTCTCTCTCTCTCTCTCTCTCTGCCGATAGCAGTAAGCGACGGCCGATGGAATGCTTATCGGTTAACAGACACGCACACAGATACTTCCCGTTTAGCTTGTCGCAAGCCCTAATTACGCTACGTTATTTCGCCGCGTGCTCAAAGTGTTAATAAACACATTGGTGACGTAATATGTATTACGTGACGTGCAGTTTTCACGGAAGNTCTCTCTCTCTCTCTCTCTCTCTCTCTCTCTCTCTCTGCCGATAGCAGTAAGCGACGGCCGATGGAATGCTTATCAGTTAACAGACACGCACACAGATACTTCCCGTTTAGCTCGTTGCAAGCCCTAATTACGCTACGTTATATCGCCGCGTGCTCAAAGTGTTAATAAACACATTGGTGACGTAATATGTATTACGTGACGTGCAGTTTTCACGGAAGTTCTTTACTACGTAACTGGGCGCCGGCAGCCCTCGAGGTCGTTCACGTTAAATTGAGCACTTTTGAAATAAACCTTCGAAAAATATCACTGCCCCTACCTGTAGATATTTTAACAGGCACGCTGTCTGGTACCGGCCTAGTAAAGTTGGTAACAACAAAATGAAACATAGTTCCATGCCTTAACGCTGAATTAAATAGTGTTATGTAAACATTCGTGAAAACTAAAACGATCTAATTTATTTTCCGTTTTTTTTTAAATACATATAAGTGTAAGACTGAGCTAATTTGTAAAATATATACTTTTCATAATAACTTTACATTTTCACTTGACCGGCGCATGAATAAAGTGATCAGGCTCTCAACAATGATAATTTTACATATGGTGGAATGATACACAGTGTGCATACAAGTGGATCTCAAGCAGGACTTTCGAAAGCGCTCATTTTACCGTGAAACAGCCTTTAGCATTTCATAGTTACTGAAATGACAGAATGGAGCGAATGATATGCTACTTAGTAGTGAATGGTTTTGGGCACTGTGAACTCGGCATTATCACAGAGTACTTAATAATACAGAGGTTAGATAGCCGTTTACTCCGCGAACTCCAACCGCACACGCCAGCAAAATGGCGTCCTCGACAAGCAACACGCCGGAATGCCTTCGCCAATCAACGCCTGGTAACTTACCCGCCAGCCGGGGGCCCAGCCAATAAGGAACCTTCCGCGGGACACAGTAACCAATAAGACGTAAGACCCGTTCCCGAAGCACAATGCAGTCAATCAGAGAATGCTATCTCGCGCCTCTATGTACTTATCTACTCTGGGATGGTATTAACCCATTCAGGCCTGGTGTGCATTATTATGTATACAGCGCACAAGAAAATTATATTCAACCGGTTTCGTACACCGTGCAGCTAAGTGTCCACTGATTTTCCCGTGGGTAAATTATCAGTAGGGCCAGTGACTTTTCGCGTAAAAATCGGCGCACACAGCAGACTTAAATACTATACACACACCTCAGCTGTTGTTATACCTCCATTGGCTGCTGGTGCCGTGTCCGTCTTTGACCAAGCCGCTCAGGACTAAGTAACTCCGACACTGAACTTTCGTGATTCGTTCGCAAACGGTTAACACGGGCCAGAAAATTTTTCAGCCAATCAAAGAAGCTGGACGACCCTACAGTGCTTTGGGCTGCATCTTGTCTGGAAATCTTTTCGCGAAATATCACTACCCCTAATTATCAGTAAACCGTCTTGCTGGTCTAGGTCATAACTGGTTCATATAACGTGCAGTCGAACATATAGTATACAGATCATTGGCTGCGAAAACGAAACAAATGTTTTATCGACTTAAGTACAGCACGCATCATAAAATTTTATTTTGCAACACGTGGATCCGTAAATTAAAGTGGGTATGGAAGGGTTAAGGAATACTGGCAGGTTAAAAATGCTTGCAAATTTTCGTGTTCAAATTTCTTAATCTAAATTTTAATATTTAAATATAAATTTGGAAAAAAATTATGAACGAATACATTTTAAAAAAATATTTCCTAACGTGGCAGTTTCTGAGAAAGTCGCGTTGAAAATTTTTAGTTTGCAACCGTTATCTTTAAAATTAATGCACTGAGAACTAATTAATTTAACATTGTTTCGCCACTTAAATTCAGTATATGTAGGCTTGATAGGTAGAACCCTTAAGTACAACAATCATTAAAAAAAAAATATCCAGTTTGCAACACCTGAAACCAAAAAATTATTAATGTGGGTTTGAAATGGTTAACGCTTTAAGTCCGNAAAAAAAAAATATCCAGTTTGCAACACCTGAAACCAAAAAATTATTAATGTGGGTTTGAAATGGTTAACGCTTTAAGTCCGTTACAGATTTACTGAAAATTAAGATAAGATAGAAGTGAATCGAATACATGACCATCACGTTCTGTTGGTCTCCGCATTCCCGTTTATAACCGTCCTATTGNCGTTACAGATTTACTGAAAATTAAGATAAGATAGAAGTGAATCGAATACATGACCATCACGTTCTGTTGGTCTCCGCATTCCCGTTTATAACCGTCCTATTGGTCAACACAACAGCGGACACGCTCACTATCCGGTACAACGTTCATTACTGGCCGGCTCTCCGCCAATGGAATGCCGAGTTGAAAATCCCCCCCCCCCAATTAAAATGCCCCTTTCCTACGTAGTTCATCCTGGTCGCTTGAGTAATTCGCACTTCGTGTGTTGCCGACGTAACATCACGTTTGCGGACAACCTTATGAACACTGTCGGCGAAGTAATATTTCTTCGCCCATGACTTCAGAGAATTCGAATACCACGACGTTACGACAAATTCCGTACAACTCAATTCGATTCAGACGACGCGATATCACCTCGGCAGCATTCGAAGTGTATTAAATAAAAATTTGAAACCAAACGCACGAAAACATGCTCCAGGTAACGCAAAACACCGCCTACCGACATTAGTTGGATCGTTACGCCACGAACAGAGAATTCTCATATCGCGCACGAGAAGAATCCTCGTGCGAGTTAGAGAACGTTCGTGCTCTTGGCAACGACTGACCTTCACAACACAAATAACAACTGCAGTGTCCGTGTGCGACATAGTTGAGGCGTCCAGTGTCAAGGACAGGGTTGGCTATCACAGCCGCAGTGTATTTCCGTCTGCTAATCAGCAAAATGTAAATAGCCCCCCAAGCCCGACTGTTCGAACGTAGAGCACGATGTGGGTATAGTCCATTCACTGCTACTTCAAACTTTTCCCAAGCAGCTTAGCCAATCATAGAAAACCACACCAAATGGACAGTGCACCCAATTCGTGCGCACTCAGTGTAATAAGATTTTGCACAAGTACTCTATTTCTTACTAGGATTTACCAATTCAACCATTTTATCCCTATTTTATTCGCATTTAACTATAAATGAAATATTATAATTTATAGATAGAATATAAGTAAAATTTAAATTTAACAAAAAAATAAGGTACTTTTTTATGTTAACTCAAGTATAAAACGCTTGTGACACATACATAGCATATGCAGGGAACAACTAAACACGTCATGCATGGGGTGATTTTTCAAAGGTCTGTTTCAAAAAGTGCGAAGAAACTGCGAATACACTATACAAGTGGATTATCTACGTGCGCGGCAAGGCAGCGGAATAGAACATGAGGAAATGGGGGAGGTTCCGGTTTAATCACTCAGGAAATCGTAAGATTAAATTTTAACTACCTCTATTACCCACTCATATCAATAAAGGAAACGACTCCCACCCCCCCCCTTTTTTTTCCTAACCTTTCAAATAAATTTCCGTTTGCGTCGCTGCAGTAAGGCTATTAGTAGTTCAGACACCCGCCTATAGGCTATTAACGGTAAAGTGTGCATTTTTAAGGCCATGCTTGAAAGTTTCTTACAGAATATTTGTATCCTTTCGGAAATTGTTGATATAAAAATTTCCTTGTGTCTAATAAACGCAGCTTGCGGATTTTATAAAGCTCTCAAAAGTTAATGCCCGATGTCTCAATAACATATAATTATTGGTTATATTGCTGCTTGAAGGGTCTTACAAAGTGCTCACTTTACAGTGAGTCTATATATATATATA
The DNA here is from genome assembly GCA_002778355.1 of Clitarchus hookeri. Taxonomy (NCBI): domain Eukaryota; kingdom Metazoa; phylum Arthropoda; class Insecta; order Phasmatodea; family Phasmatidae; genus Clitarchus; species Clitarchus hookeri. The sequence continues at coordinate 128,945 of NQII01003572.1, forward strand.
TATACACTTAATAAAAACAGTACGTGCCTGCTAGTAGAATATGAGAGTGTCCAGAAGTGGAGTTCAGGAAGATGCAGAAACAACTATTCCCCTTCTCGCGGAGCCAAATAACAGCGTAATATTAAATTCAACTTTCAGGTCGTCAACTCCTTCACTCCTACGGATTACGAATCTTGCTGTTACAGTCTCTTTTTTTCCCATCTCTTCCAAGGCTGTACTTGTCATCGCTGTGGTTTTGGTATGCAGTATTTTTTTTTTGCGGGATTATGTTGGTAGACATCTGCTAAAATGATATATCCAGCTCTGTATACAGCTACAACCAAATCTTTCTTAACGATCTCGTTTCAGGCCATTAAAATTACATGCATTTACAAATTAAATTATCTCTGCATATTTACAAGATTTTAAACGAAGACTCCTGACTGAGACATCTACATTCTATTCGCGGTTGCTTCACACTTTTTGAATCAAACCTTTGAAAAATCACCCAACGTATGATGTATTTGATTGTTTCATAAATATTTCACGTATCACAATCAATTTTCACTTCTGTTAACATAACAATATGTTATATTTTGTCAAACAGAACTTTTATTTATATTGTATTTATAAAATATATTTCATTTATAATCAATACAAATAAACGACAGGGAGAAATTAGGTGTGTTGGTAATGCCTCGAAAGAAATAGTTCTTATGCAAAATGTTATTAAATTGACCACGCACGAATGCGGTGCGTTGTCCCATTGATGTAATTTCTTATATTTAGTTAAGCTTCGTTTACATGGGGCGGAGGAATATCCTGAAAGTAGAACTTAAAGCAGGGCTTCAGAAAAGTTGGAAGTAACCGTGAATGGACTATGCCACTAGAATCGACAGTCATATCCGAGATCATCTTTCCACCGCACAAATTTCTGGTTACACCCTTCTAACCGAAATTGCTGCCCGTAACCTAGGCAAGAAAAGGTGTTACAAATTGTAAAGACACGACGATGTCACGTCTAGAAAAATTACTTGGTTAGGCGTTAGGGCCAAATAAATTATATGCGAGCGTGTAATTTCAACTCCCCTCGTTAAAACACAGGAAATAACAAGCATAGATGCGAACAAACACGATGTTTAAAACTATTCAAAAGAGAGCGGCTTCTGCGTTATCTTGGTTCTCTCTTAGAAATAGTTGAAATTATCTACGACTNTTAAAACTATTCAAAAGAGAGCGGCTTCTGCGTTATCTTGGTTCTCTCTTAGAAATAGTTGAAATTATCTACGACTATGTACTTGCGGCACTTTGGCTTCTAACACAGTAAAGAACAACAAGGGAAGTGAACTGCAGGGTACCTGCGTAGCACTACTCAACTGTAAACTGGATTTAGTTTATCCGTTACTAAAGCAAGAAACTGTTGAAATTAATATCAAGTATGTAATTTCGACTCCCCTTGTTAAAACACGGGAAATAACAAGCAGAGATGCTATCAGACACGTCTGCGAGCCGACCCAGGCATGTAGGAGACACGTTTCCGGTCGGAAGTGTCCCAAGTCTGGAGCTTACGCTTGTTGTGTATATTCGGAATAGAATAACCTTCTAGACTTTTGTTGTTAACCCTTTAACCTACCCATTAATTTCTCGTTCCAGGTGTTGCAAAAAAGAAGATTTTTGGTCAGTCATGTACTTGATAATTCCTTGTAATAACTTACATGATTGGACACGCGTAAATAATTTATATTGGTCTACGGCAACCGCAGTAACCAATAGTAACATTTTGGTGTGTCAGCAGCAGCCAATAGCGTTCGCCAGGAAAAATACGCTGTCTGTATTGGTGCTAGCTTCTGAAGTTGTACAGCACAGACCATGACTTTACCTATTTTGCAACACGTCATACGTCAACGAGTACACTCGGGATAACACGTTAAGGGGTTAACACTCGTAACTTACGTTTCTTGGTGCGCTATCTTTGCAGTTTTTTTTGTCTGAGCGTATGAGTTTTCTAGTGTAGGTTGCTGCTCTACAACCGCTCACGACTGGCTTGAAGTGAGTGAGTGAAGAGATTTGGGCGGCTCTTAACGTCGACGTCTTGAGAGCCGATGCGGGTGAAGCGAGGTGTGTATGGAGCAGCGCCGAAACGCAAAGGCAAGGGGAGACAGATGATCCTAGAGAAAACCCACCGACCAGCGGCATCGTCCGGCATGATTCCCACGTGTGAAAATCCGGAAGCGACCCCACCCGGGAATCGAACCCGGTTCGCCTAGGTGGGAGGAGTCTGTTGGGTGGAGTTAGTCTTGGGTGGAATTAGTCTTCGGTGGAGTTAGTCTTGGGTGCAGTCAGTCGTTAATTAGTATTGTTTGTCGGTATGGTCCATTGGTGTGACAAGCTAGTAATTGACAATTGCATGAACTGCGTTTTTTCTCTCGATTTTTCGAGTTCAATGTCAATGGGGTAAGGTCAATGTCGACAACAAACATGATGGCTAAATCGACAGAACCTCTGGCGACTAAATCAATAATAAATACACTAGATTCGCTTAGGTGTTGAAAATTAAAACTAATGACAAACGAAAAAAGCAAGATGGCTGCCTACGACGGAATGAGCAAAGGTGAGGGAGATGAGGCCTGTCGACTAATTAACCAATGAGAAACATTGGTGGCAGGTATAATGAGCATGAGTAATTAACCAATAAAAACACTTTTGGGGGGTGAAGCGAAAAAACTAGTAATCCAAAAATGAGAAACATTGGTGGAGGGATTGGAGGGGAACCAACTAATTAACCAATAATAAGCATTTGTGAGGGTCAGTCGTCTGCTGGACCTGGTACTGAGGAAACCTCCGGAAATGTAAGTTTTTAGATAAGTTTTAAATAATAATTTTTAATAATATTTATTATAAAGTATTAAAGTTTTTAAATTTTTTATCGTTTATACATTTTTATTTTTTATAAATTTTTAGTAATTTTTGAATTTTTGGGATTTTTTGGAATTTTTAAGATTTTTGGATTTAAGGTTAATGGTTAAGGGTCTTGAGTTTTGAGTCTTGGGCCAAGGTCTTAGGTCTTCAGCCTCGAGTCAAGGGTCTTGATGCAAGGGTCTTGAGTCTTAAGTCAAGGGTCTTTAGTCCAGGGTCTTGAGTCTTGGGTCTTGAGTTTCGCATCTTGAGACTTGGGTTTTAAGTCTTGAGTCTTGTGTCTTGAATATTGATTCAAGTGTGAAGATTATTTTGGGGGATTCGTTAGAATTTTTGTATTTTTGAGCATTTTTTGTGTTCAATGTTATTCTAGGTCACGGGTATTGGGTCAAGGCCATCGACATCTGACATGGTTTGCGACGTAGACACCGGCCGACCTGGCGAGGATCGAACGAGTCGGGAGCTTAGTCGATCGACCTGCCATCGAACCCCGGACCTCCTACAAGTACATCTTTATAAATTTATAATTTTTTTCAATTTTTTTTTCATTTTTATAAATTTTTTAAGGATTTTTTTTGGAAATATATTGGGCTCAAGGTCAACTGGGTCATCCATGGTCACGGGCACAGGGTCAAGGTCACCTGGGTCTAATATGGCCGCCGACCGGAATTACAGCATGAACGGCGCCTGGCGCCGTGCCCTTGCGCCACAATCGGCGTAACCATTCTACTCACACCCTTAAATGTAATATACAACCGTAAATTATTAATAGGGACATCTGGTTTTCACGGTAAGAGATAAGCAGGATCCACGCGTTCGCAGACAACTGTTATTGATTCAGAGTTAACCCATAGACTACAGATAAGGTTGACCGATCTCGGTGGTTGCGCACAACCAATCTCCGTGTCCCAACATTTAACTGCTTCTCTGCCAATACGACTAGCGAAAACGGCGTGGAATAGTTTTGAGGTTAGAATACTGTTTTCCTAAACAATTACTTTGAGATGTTTTTATGCATACTATAAGCAATTTGCAATGCAGTTTGGTTGAATTCAAATTGGTAAAAGTATTTTATCGATATGACAGCGCTTGTCATTTAAAAATTAAGATTTAAACAAACCTGTTAATCACTGTTGGCCATGTGACTTTGACCGTTGTGTTCTTTTGGGGTAGGTCAGTGTTGGGCTCATGAGTAGAAGACGAATAAGCAGTCCACCTCATCTTTAGTATATGAGTTAACATGGCCTTCTAATAAACTGTGATCCAATTGCAAACATAACAGAGATACGTGTGTTTTTTAAGTCTATCTTGTCCTAAAATTAATTAGCGAAATTTCCCAGTCCCTATACATAGGTACGTTAGGGGCAGTGATATTTCGCGAAAATATTTCGAGACAAGATACAGTCCAAAGCACTGTACGGTCATCCAGCTTCTTTGATTGGCTGAGAAATGTTCTGGCCCGTGTTAACAGTTTGCGCACGAATCACGAAGGGTCAGTGTCGGAGTTACTTAGTCCTGAGTGGCTTGGTCGAAGACGGACACGGCGCCAGCAGCCAATGGAGGTGTAACAACAGCCGAGGTGTGTATATGGTATTGAAGTCTACTGTTTGCTCAGATTTTAACGCGAAAAGTCACTGGCCCTAAGGTACGTCAATACATAGACATATCGACACACCAATGTGTCAATACATCGATATGTCGAAGTAATCGGCATGCACCATGTAGGCCTGTGGCGGAGAACTGAAGACAGCTCAAACAGGACTTAAATTACGCACACGACATTTTATTCGTGGGACGTAACGTTGCGTGACTTCCGCTCCGCGCCGAGGCACGACTTCCGCTCACGCTCGCGGGCTTGTGCACGGCGGTAATTGCCGCAACAGAGTTTATCTCGAAGTCGTTAGCCGAGTGCTGATTGAGGGAAGAGATTTGGACGGCTCTTGACAGCGAGGTCTTGAGAGTCCGTGTGGGTAAAATGAGTTGAGCATGGAGCAGCGTTGGAATGAAAGGGCGGGGTGAACGTGATATCCCCGAGAAAACCCGCCGACCAGCGGCATCGTCCTGCACGATTCCCACTTGCGAAAATCCGGGAATGACCCGGCCGGCTATGGGATCCGGTTCGCCTTGGTGGGGGGGGGGCGAGCAGGCTAACCACCCAGCCACCGCGGCTCCGCTCGGGTTAGGAACAAAACGAGATTTCCTGTGGGAGAGTTTGGTATAGGGAAAATTTCCGCCACTAGGTGCGCAGTGTTCCAAACGGTAACTATTAATTACAATTTTTAAAACTACGTGAATAACAAAAGAGAAAAATTTTACTTTGTTACGAAGTTATTTTATATCTGATTTATGATTATTACAGTTATCCTGTTTTTCGAACGTATAAAATCCGGTACCTTGCCGATACTAGCGCTTACCTAGCGGCGGAAACTTTTCCTTTGCCAAACCTTTAACATCGATCTTCCCAACCTGTGTGACACTCAGCATGTCACCAGATTAAAGTATTAATTATTGGCAGAGACCTGAAAAATTAGCGAGTTCAACGACCTGTAGGCTATACTCCCATTGTCGTATGTAAAATCATGCGAATATCACTGTTCATTGGTTGCTTGTTGTATTACCGGAAGACGGTGATTCGGTCTGCATTTTACTGTGTATTTATTATTGGTTCGGAGTTGTCCAGGAGGTGTAGTTTAACGGGTGGACCAATAGCATTAGCAATATAAACGTACGCGGTTTTGAATTCCAGCTTGTCCCGAAATTAAAACGCGAATTTTTCAGGTCTCTGATTATTAGCGGTCTCTGTTAATGAACCTTGTGTACACGTGCGAACGTTTGTCGGTCGTGTGTCCGAGAACGAAACTGACCGGCGGTGACGCAATATTCTCCGCACGTCCAGTGGGGTCGCTAGACGCGACACACGCAGGTGCGTGCGTGGCCCATGGACGGCGTGCACGCTTGTGTGTGTGTCGACATCTCGTCGCGTCTTCGCACCTGCCACACGCACGCGCCCCACGCATCTTCCTCGCCGCCTTCTCCAGGTCTTACTCCGTCGAGGGTCGCCTACCACTCCTCTTCTCGGAGTTGACACCCCGGGGCGAGACGTGTAACAACTGTCGACTGCCGCGAGTTGGCACGCTCCTTAGAGCGGCGGCGTTCCTAGACGTTACTCCTCCGAGGGTGTCGGCCGTTCGCGATTACTTACAACTCTTCTGAAGCCCTGCCAAAGTTCTACTTCCAGGATATTCCTCCGCCTCGTGCAAACAAAGCTTAACTAAGTCCAGCAGATTACAGCAAAGGGACAACGCACCGCATTCACGCTCACTCAGGTTAATAATACTCTGCATAAGAACTATTTATTACCAGGCATTACCAACACACCTGTCTTCTCACTGTTTTAGTTCTATTAATTTTAAATATAATATTATAATTTATAAATAAAATAGAAATAAATGTTAAATTTAATTTTTAAAAAAAAAGTACTTTTATGTTAACACCAGTATCAAACGGTTGAGATTTTAGCAAACAACCAAACGAACTTGATTAAAAAAGTGAGAAGAAACCGAGAATGGACTAAGGAGTAAAGTAACAGAGAGTAAAAGCCGAGTAAAGCACGAGTAAAGCACGAGTAAACGTGCTTTTGGAACGAGCATAATGTTAATAGTATGCTGTGTTTACAAATATATTAAGCAACCAATGTGAATTCCAAACGATATTTTTCACATCCCTCATATAATTTCTTTTCCAAAAAAAAAAATTGTTATTTACATAAATAACTTTAATTGCCATAAGTTAATCATAAACATTAGATCTAAAAATGCAACATTTATATTAGTTGAATTTTTTTTTATAAAAATACGAATTTTATTACTTGTCATGTGTAATCTTCCCCGTGTGTGTCTAACCATAATGTCCACATTTCCTTTCAGCTTGTTTAAATCTACAAAAATTTCCCGCCAATTTCAGTTTACCTTTCGTTACTCGCTTGAATGGAGCGCGTGAAAGTAAAGATGCTCAGAGTAATTACTCTAGAGTTTTGGAACACTGACAAGAGTGAGTAAAGTATTTACTCTACGTGTTTTGGGACAGCCAAAGAGAAACGTTTACTCGCAGAGTAACGCCTCCCAGCCACGGATAACTGAACACTCCGACGTCATGTATAAACTCCCGGGGTAAACAAACCCACGTGTGTTAGTCTTCCGTGGCTGGTTAATCTTCGCACTTTGTCTGAACTCGTTCGAAAGTAGTTCACCATCTCATTTGAACACTGTGCCGTCGTTTCTATACTGATTATTATTTACCATGCTTCCTTCCAGAATCATTCGACGCCTCCTACCTGCGACTGACTGAAGAGATTTGGGCGCCTCCTAGCATCGAGTTCTTGAGAGCCGATGAGGGCGAAGTGAGGTGTATATGGAGCAGCGCCGGAATGCAAGGACGGGGGGAAACGGGAGATCCCCGAGAAAATCCCGCCGATCAGCGACGTCATCCGGCACGATTCCCACATGCGAAAATCCGCGGTTCCGAACACCCGCCGGTAATCGAACCCGGCCCACCTAGGTGGGAGGCGAGTAGTCTGACCACTACATCACCGCGGCCTCTCATGTGAAAGTAGTTCACCATTTCATTTGTACACAGAATTATCGTTTCTATAGTGATTTTTTCCCTTGCTTCCTTTCAGAATCATTAAATGCCTCTTAGCTTTTTCCCATGCTTCCTTTCAGAATCACCTCTTAGCTGTGACGTTGGAGTGAGGCGTGCATTGACGACAGTCTGTTGCCATTGCTCTGGCACTGTCTGAAATGGTCACGTGACCCGTTTCGCCTACAAANAAACCTTTTTTTTTTTTTTTTTTTTTTTTTTTTTTTTTTTTGTAATTTGCGTTTTGCGTTTCGTCAGCTTCGAAGCTGACGAATTACAAAATCTCCGCCATATTAGTTTCGCCTGTTTGAAACGTTTAAAAACACAGGTATACGAGGTTATTGGAATAAAAAAATGTACATTGAACTTGCAATAATTATTTCACAAGGCAAGTTGCTGAAATATATTGTGGAAATGGATATTCTCATGGCACAATGTTTTGTTAAGTAACAATCTCACATAATATTTGGTTTATTTTGTTCATTTTAAATTAAATCAGCTTTCTAATAACTTTCGGAAATAATTACTGTTTATTTTAAGACTTCGTGAGGTTTTAATTTTGGAACCATGATAACACCAGGGGCCGCAGTGGTGTAGTGGTTAGACTACAGAACCCCGAATTTTCGCATGTGTGAATGGTGCCGGACGATGCCGCTGATCGACGGGGTTTTCTCAGGAATCTCCCGTTTCCCCCGCCCTTGCATTCCGGCACTGCTCCACACTCACCTCACTTCACCTTCATCGGCTTTCGAAACCTCGATGTCAAGAGCAGTCAAAATCCCTCCACACACAAGTCTCATGCACGTTGCCTGATATGCGCAGTTGTCAGTTCTTGTACTTTGTGGTTACTGTTATGCTTTCATCTCTGGACCCAGTTTTATTCACCATTCGCGACAGACGCCAGCAGGAGATCCGGTGGTGCACATGCGCAGATCACGTGCGCAGAACCACAGACTAGATAAGTAAACAGAATCGAAATATCGTGGCGGTTCCTTTGATGTGCGCGTATTCATTATCTGATTGGCTGCAAGAGTCTTTGGAAACGGGTCCTAAGTTTGATTGGCTACTGCGTTCCCCTTATTAGACGGTCTGCCAGCTGGCGAGTAAAGGCCCTTTCACACGATAAAATATCACTTTAAATTTTCTTCGAATCTATTGAATTCAGTTCCTTGTAATGCTGTGTGACGTCACTCGGACGTCATCACCGCGGTCATTTTGTCTTTCAAACCATTGAATGACTCAAATTCCTTCAAAAAATTTCGTTTAGAACATTTTCTAAATTTTATAGAATCGAATTTCACAACTAGCACTCCGATTTATTGAAATAGTATAAATGTAACGTGCAGTTTCTTAATAAATTAATTTATAACCATTTAAGTTACAAAAATATTTGCATTAATTTATTTCATGGAAAGTAGGCATAAATATATTGTCTGAGAAAAAAATGTTTGTTCCGATTTTGATCAATTATTTTCGGGTAGGACATGGATATCAGAGATTTGAAACAAGTTACTAATATGAATTATAATTTTTTCGACTGAAATAATTGCGAAAAAATATTTAAGTAACCAGTCCAGTATTTATTGAATACAGCTGTATGTGTGAACAGCTTTTCAAAAATGTGTAGTAATAATTCAATTTCTATTGAATTCACTTAATTTAAGTGTACGCGAACACTTTCTGTATTCAATAAATTTAAATTCAATTGGTTGAATTTAAAAAAAATAAAAATTTGATCGTGTGAACTGGCCTCTAGTTATCAGGCGCTGATTGGCGAACGGCTTTCCGACATTCTGCTGGCGAGTGACGCCATTTTGCTGGCGCGTGCAGCCGGAGTTCGCGGAATAGCGGTCTGCTTCGCCTCTGTATTCTTAAGGTGGTCGCCAGGGCAGGCCGCCGAACGGCGTGCAGAGCTCCAGTAGAAAACGTTTTATTAACAAACCGTCCAACGTGTCTGAGTGAGGTCTGTTTACCAATAGCATTTAAGAAACGTTACGCGTCTGTATACTTTTTTCAGTTCTTCCATTTCTCTCTAAAGCATATGTTTTTGTGATAGTGAAAATGGCTCAAACGGTGCGTTTTCACTGTCATTTTAAGGCATGAACATTCCAGTACAAAACCTTTAAACAAAAAAGGAATAAGGACGTGCATAAAACCTTTATTTTTATTTAGATGTCATAAAATGGTAGGGTCTGCGTTGAAAGTCTCGTATAGGCGCGTCATCGACGGCAAGACTGCACGCCAGTTCAGTGCTTTGCGCGTAGAGGCGATGAGAGAGTTTATGCGCACTATCGTGTAAAGCGAAAGTCTTCCAAACATATAATATCTCGAACATTAATTTGGTTAAGATAATTAAGAGCAGCGCCGGGATTATTATGAGAACGACGATAAGAACATATCTCCGGAAGTCCGCAACCAGGATAACTTGTCATTCTTTGAATACCAAATCTAAAAATAATTTCACATAAAACACCTGCCAATCCGCCTGCACCAAACGAAGTTACCCGCCCCCTCTCTACTAGCACTTTTTCATATCATAATGAAGATCATGATTCCTATCCTCTGTCTCCTGTAGCATTTTCTGTTAAACATGATAATGCATGAAACAATTTTTAATTATTTCCTGTCGAAAGTGTTTTTACGCTGACTATGCCGGTTTTTCCCTTTCTCTTCTAAATATAGTTTAACTATAAGTACAATTTGGGAAGTTGTCATGGCCACAATCTGGCCATGGCAGCCCAATCCCTCTTTGCCGTGATGCATGTCTCCTTGCATGATACTCCCTCCCTTCCTTGTAGGCGTATGGGGCTTAGCCCTGAGACGCACTTAACTCCCGTCCCTTCCGCGGGCTCATATAACACTTAGATTTAGAGTAGTATAAAAAAATCTGCACCAAACGAACTGCAGAATACAGGTTCTAACTTGACAAGTGAGATGACCTTGAGCGTAGTGGGGAAGGCAGGATGTTCCTTATCAGTTGGTAGCGGAAGTTCTTATCAGTTGCGTCTCTTAGTCACCAGTGACGGGTTCATTAAGTCCCAGTGTTATTCGCAGTCGTACTGCGGTCGCGTTCAGCAGTGTTTGTGAATGGAATCAGTGCTTCTTCACAACACCATGCGTCCCAGTACGTTATTACACGAGGAGACATCATTCCAGACCTGTTTTTCGGAACACTGGAAGTTTCAGTACTGATGTTTCTAAAGCACAAGAAAGTTACACTGAAGAGCCCAAAAAAACTGGTACACCTGCCTAGCATCGTGCAGGGCCCCCCGAGCACGCAGAAGTGCCGCAAGACGACGTGGCATGGACTCGACTAAGGTCTGAAGGTATGCATGCAGGAGGCATTGAAATCTGCGCCAATTTGAGAAATGGTTGCACGTCTGTCACGTTTAATGATTCTCGTCAGTCGTCGTTTGTCCCGTTCGTTCACGATATTTTTCCGGCCGCAGCGATGTCGAAGATTTGATGTTTTACCAGATTCCCTATGTTCATGGTACACTCGTGAAATGGTCGTATGCGAAAATTCAAATGTTATCGCTACCTCGGATATACAATGTCCCATCTCTCGTGCGCCGACTATAACACCACGTTCAAACTTACTTAAATCTTGATAACCTGCCATTGTAGCAGCAGTAACCGATCTAGCTGCCGACCGCATCGCGTTACTCTGATTGTTCCATACCTCTGTTATTCGCATACTCACGCCTATACCAGTTTTTTTTTTCTCTCCAGTGTATGTTTTGATTTCGTTAATGTATGGATTTGGTATTCAAGGAATGGCAAGTAATCCTTCAACCAGGCGGCCACCTCAAGCACTGTGTGTGGCAGAAGGCTGAGGCCTTCGCACTCGCCGAACCCTGCAGCCGAGATAGATCACGCCAGCCGCCTCAACTTATCTGTTAACGGCACTAACTATTGTCAACGCATGGTTACTTCCAACTTTTCTGAATCCCTGATAAAGTTCTACTTCCACGTATTCCTTCACCTAATGCAAACAAAGTTTAGCCAAGTCTAGAAAATTCCACCAAAGATAACAACGCGCCGCATTCGTGCGCACTCAAGTTTAATAATATTTTGTATAAAAACTATTTATTACTAGGCATTAGCAACACGTCTATTTTCTTTCTGGTGTTATTGATATTAATTACAAATGAAAAAATAATTAAAGGAAAAAATATAAGTAAAAAACTATTTAATAAGACATAAGACAATTTTGTGTTAACATAAGTACAAAACCCTTGCTATGCGTAACATATTTAGGGAAACAACCAAAAACGTCATATATGCTGTGATTTTTCAAAGGTTTGATTCAAAAAGTGTGAAGAAACCGCAAATAGACTATACCTGTAAACATAATATTTTCATATGTTATTTTGACATAACGTACTCGGCTTTTCGGTACCGAGCGTGTAGTTGACTTGATTTAAGAGGGTTTGGTCGACCTTGACGTTAGCATCGAGGTCTTATGCGCCGATGAGGGTGAAGCGAGGTGAGTATGGGGCAGCGCCGGAACGGAAGGGCGGGGTAAGCGGGAGATCCCCGAGAAAACCCGCCGACCAGCGTCATCGTCCGGCACGATTCCCACGTCCGGAAATACGGGAGCGGCCCCGCCGGGAATCGAACCCGGTTCGCCAAGGTGAGAGGCGAGTATTCTGACCACTACACCACTGCAGCCCCACTGTTGTTGGTCTCCGGAAGTATAGTAGAAAGTTTCTTCGAAGCCATCCGCAAGCAAGCATCGCTTGAAAACAATGGAACAGTTTTAAAATGATGCCTGCATGTCTGAATCCCCGGCGACCTGAGCAGAAGACAAGCCTTAGAAATGTTAGACGGATTCTCAGAAAGGATGAAGGATGACTTGTCATGCACGCGTATTTGGCATTCAGCTGCTTCTCAGTCCTTGGCAGGGTGACCTTGAACGGGCCGGCATGAAGTTGTCGGTCACTCATAACGTCATGCCGCACCTGTGCAACGGATTCGTATTACTACCAGCCACGAACAAAAGTAAACCTGAGAAGACCTGTGTAGAATTGGTAGAGTATTTTAAGAGACAGGCTATTGATGAGAGATGATGGTTAGCGGAGTCAAAACCTTGTTCATCCAATCATGAAAGAATAAACTAGTTGAGTGATGTAGAAGATATGTTGGTTCAAAAAATTCTCGCGATTTCCCATCATCTCCTACTATATCGTGAAACATTCATTTTTTCAGGTAGTGCTATATTTCAAAATGGCGGATCAACAAACTATATACCATATCTAAATTCAATGCTTACATAATGCAGTATCAACATACAAAATTTAATTTAAATCGGTTGGATGGTTCCCGAGATACGGCATATCATCGTAAATTTTTAATAGCCGCCATTTTGTAATCAAGCACCCGGTGTGATCTAAAAGTACGAAAGTTGGACAGGGGACCGCGGTGGTGTAGTTGTTAGACTGCTCGCCTCCCACCAAGGAGAAACGGGTTCGATTCCCGGCGGTGTCGGCCCCCGGATTTTCGCAGGCGGGAATAACGCCGGTGACGCCGCTGGTCCACGGGTTTTCTCGAGGATATCCCGCTTTCCCCTGCCCTTGCATTCCGGTGCTACTCCATACTCACCTCGCTTCACCCTCGTCAGCTATCACGACCTCGATGTTAAGAACCGCCCATATCTCTTCAGTTCACTTCACTAAAAATCGGGATGTCGTTACTAAGTTCTATATGTGTACCTAGTTTGGTGAGATTCGGTCTACGAGTTCAAAAGTTTTTAGAAAAAGGGGGGGGGGACCACACATACACACACGGACACGACGGAAAGCTATCTCCTAAGCCTTTATTTCCTTCAGAAAGTAGAGATTTCCGCCCACGCTGTGTTTCACTACTACACGGGCGTGCCAGATGTTTTCTTGTGCTTATTGGCGGCGTGTGTCTGTGACAAGACATTTTCCTACTCGGCCGGCCAATCAGTATTATGTTACTTCAATACTGTACATCTGTGATTCGCGGACAAACAACGGAGGTGCGTAACACGGAAGCCATCCAGTCACGAAAGCGCATTTGAGCTATAGTATTATGAAATACAACTGGTCGTGAAATATTTTCGCGAAAATCGGGTGTCCCTAGGCATAGAGCAGGTAAGTACACAGAGGCGAATTGGCGTGACGGTACCTTCAACGTGGGCGTACTCGTTCTCTGATTGGTTGTACAGGGGTCTGGGAAAGAGCCTTGTGTCTGATAAGTAGAGACCTGAGAAATTAGGTAATTAATTTCGAGACAAGCTATAATTCATAACACGTGTGTTGATATAACTTTAGCCATTGGTGCACACGACGTTTGAGACCAAATGGAGAACGCTGGCCCAATCGCCGCCCACCCCTGTGACAGCAGACAACCAATAGCAGCAGACAACCAATGTGCATTTAATATTGGCATATTTGGACATAAGACTATAGAGTCTAGCCTGCAGGTCATTGAACTCGCTAATTTTTCCGGTCTCTACCTATAGATCATTTAAAGCGCGAAATGTCCCGGTCCCTAGCAATACAATAGAGGCAGAATGTCAAATGTAAACGTGTTTTAAGTGTAGCTTGTCTTCAAATGAAATCACGAAGGTATTTCGTTTCCGTGCACTTATCAAATGTGTGATTTCACCGCGCGTTGAGAGTGTTGNTAGCAATACAATAGAGGCAGAATGTCAAATGTAAACGTGTTTTAAGTGTAGCTTGTCTTCAAATGAAATCACGAAGTTTCCTGTAGCAGAAAAAAAAACGCCGAGGTATTTCGTTTCCGTGCACTTATCAAATGTGTGATTTCACCGCGCGTTGAGAGTGTTGAAACGGGATACGCTAGCATAAATAAATAAAAACTGTTTTGTTTTTCTTACCGGCTTCTGCGCACGATCCAATATTCTAGGCAAAATCTGCGCACCTGGAGAATCCATTCCACAGACTTCTCCCAGCGAAACAAAGGCCCGTCGTTTCGTGAACTCACTTAACCGTTACGCGTGTAGCAGGAACTCGTCTGTCCTTTTAAGGCGACTGTGCCCGTTTACTACGCAATTTGCTCGCAGAAAAAAAAAAAAATTGTGCGCATGGATTGGGAAAGGGGGAGCTCGCCATAATGCTGACTAATTCCAGAGCCACTCCACTCCTATCTTCCCGGAACGTGCAGGCTTTTCACGGTAAACTGAGCAATCTTGAAAGCACTGCTCAATATCTACTCGCATGCACATTGTGTATTCTTTCGCTACATGTAAATTTAACATTTCCATGTGACTTATAACTAGGGGCAATATTATTTCGCGAAAAGATTTCGTGACAGGATGGAGTCCAAAACACTGTAGGGTCGTCCAGCTTCTTTGATTGGCTAAAAAATATTCTGACCACCCGTGTTAACTGTTTGCGCACGAATCACGAAGGTTCAGTGTCAGAGTTACTTAGTCCTGAGTGGCTCGGTCAAAGACGGACATGGCACCAGCAGCCAATGGCGGTATAACAACAGCTGAAGTTTGTATATAGTATTGAAGTCTACTGTTGCTCCGATTTTTACGCGAAAAGTCACTGGCCCTAGGTATAACAAACCACAAGAAAACTGTTGGAGAAGTGATATTTCTTCGCCTTTATCTCCAAAGTAGGATGTCGTAAAGTCACGGCAAATCCACACAACCGAGTTAAATCCAGGTGACGGAATATTGCGTCGACGGCATTCAAAGTGTTACAGACCCATTCAATGGTTCTCAGTTTGTTCTACAGAACGACCTTCCTTGACAGTTTCTTTAATGACTTTCAGTTATTGGCCTTTCCCTGACTGATACCTCTGCTTAGAATTTATTGCGTGGACCTTTTTTTTTTCCTTGCCAACATTCTTGTACTGCGCTTAGAAACTAGTATTTTATCGCTAAGTACCATATAAGTAGGGCCAGTGACTTTTCGCGTAAAAATCGGAGCACACAGTAGACTTCAATACTATATACACACCTCAGCTGTTGTTATACCTCCATTGGCTGCTGGTGCCGTGTCCGTCTTTGACCAAGCCACTCAGGACTAAGTAACTCCGACACTGAACCTTCGTGATTCGTGCGCAAACGGTTAACACGGACCAGAACATTTGTTAGCCAATCAAAGAAGCTGGACGACCCTATAGTGCGTTGGACTCTATCTTGTTTCGAAATCTTTTTGCGAAATATCACTGCCCCTACATATAATTAAGTTGGAACTTCGAAACTGACGAAAATATTGCGCAAATGTTCCTAATTTCAAATTTTGCACTCGAATAAATCTTTCTGTTAAAGTGAAATTATTGTTCCGAAAATAAAGCTGTCGAAATCCAAAATGGAGCGAGAAAATAAAATAACGAGGTGGTGAAAGCGCCTGTTATTGTAATGAATTTAACAGCATCGACGGGAAATGTAGACTTGGTTGTTGTCAGCTCCATAACATTTTGTAAACAAGTAGACAAATAAAAATAATCTCTCTTTTATAAACAGGTTTGCAGATTTGCTGTCAGCGTTTTTTTTCTTTTCTTAAATTCTCCAATTCCCTTACAACAAAATAGTCCATTCCTATTTTCCGGCCGTGTTCAGGGCGTAGTTTGCAAAATCTCATCTCCACACAGACACACACACACGCACGCACACACACGCACACACATACACACAGCCTCGATAGTAGCCAGTGAAATGAAGTTGTTCCGAATGGAAATTTCACTTCGAAGCTGCAAAAATTTTTCGCTCTAGTTTCGTATCTTCTTTTTCAGTGGAGTTATTGACTAGCTTTCTTATGGCGACGCTACCGATATTTTTTTTTCGAGTTTTCGGATGATTTTTTTCACCTATTCACTACGCCGTATTTGGTAGGCGCCAAAAGGTTAAAAAATGGGGATATGTTTAATTTTATATCATGTTAGTTGATATCAACTCTACATTAATAGTTCCTATATTATGCCTGAACTGTACACACTATTTTTCTTTTCTTTTTCTTTGTTTTCGTACAAGGAATTCTTTGGAAACTAATTGCCAAATATAATTTCGCAACACTACAAATACAAAAGAATACATTTCACAAAACCTTAGTTTGGAATGCGTAAAACTAACAAAAATTTTAACAATATTTTAACAAACATTTAACAATCAAGTACAGTTTATTATGAATATTTGAATACATAAACAAATGTGTATGATTTCTAAAACAATGTGTTGTAAATACACAATATTTCAGCTGTAGAGTTACAAGGAAGTCTTTGGTAACTAGTTTCTAAAAATATGTCTGCAACAAGTACAAAAATATTTTTACTGTGTAGGATACGTTAAATAGCTAAATCACTACAGTCGTATTTTAGGAATTCCACCATGATTCCCCCCTTCCCCCTCCCCAACCCACACACATACATACATACACAAAAAAAAAAACTAAACCAGACAATGAGACTATCTTAATTCGTGTTTGTTAAAGATTTTACTGTTTGGATGTCGAACTGACGAAGAGCTGTGTTTATTCGTATTTTCGATTAACATAATTTCTCNGGGGATTACAAATTTCTATTTTTGGAAAAACTATGAAAGCTAAATATATCAAACATTATTGGTTCAAAAATTATTTACAACCAATGGGCTAATATACAGGGACGGCACTACAAAATGCTATAAACATCCTTCGTGTTCAAGGGGGATTGCAAATTTCTCATATGTGAAAAAAATAAAAGATTTTATATTAATTACGTTTAGTTTAAAAAATATAATAAATATTTACTATAAATGGGCTGATTTACAGACGTGGAACCACAAGACACAAAATACTATAAAAATCCTTCATGTTCAAGGAGAATAACACATTTCCTATATTTACAAAAAAAAAAAATATATGTTGTAACTGTTAGATTTTATTTCGAGTATTTTATTTTCATTTCTCGAAATACCTCCCACGGCTTGCTAGAACAGATAACTGCTTCGAGCGTTTTCAGTCGGGAGTAATTTGTTCCCACGGATAAAAACCTCATTATGTCTTGCGCAATGCTCGTGGTGAAACACTCAGAAGGCGGTTCTTGTCGACAATGATTATACACCTCCCTGAGCTTGCGCAACAAGTGTCTCTGCGATCTGGCGGTAGAGCGCGCACATGTTTTGCTCTGCTCCATTAATTACGTCCGTTTCGGATGACACATCGATTAGTTTCTGCCCCCATCACTTCTCTTAATATCAATTAGGAGCTTTTAACGTCTCGGTTGTTCTGCCGCGAGACCTTGTAACACGTCAGCAAGCCAAGTTTTATTAGTACTCAGGAGAAAGATCATTCAACAGGTTTTCCCCCCGATTCGGCTGAAGCCACAGGATGAACCACGGGAGAGAGTGTGTGTAGGCGGATTACGAGTCACTGACATGCGTCAGACATTTCGGCGGCTCTTAACACTGAGATCTTGTGAGCCGGTGAGGGTGAAGCGAGGTGAGTATGGAGCAGCGCCGGAATGCAAGGGGCGGGTCAAGCTGGAGATCCCTGAGAAAACCCGCCGACCAGCGGGACGATTCCCCACGCGCAAAAATCCGGGAGCGACCCCGCCGGGAATCGAGCCCGGTTCACCATTGTGGGAGGCGAGTGCTCTAGCCGCTGTTCTGCCGCGGCACCGCCAAGTAAGTCGAGGGCCACGCATAAGTAACACAAACTCGAAGGTGTTTAGTGTCTGAATCAATGAAAGAACGAATCCACTAATTTGCCAAGGATTTTCTAGGTTAACTCAGAACTATTCTGCTCATTTCGTTTTCTTCCACTGTATCTTAAAACTTGCATCGTTACGGAGCCGAACATTGCATTCGTCAAGTGAAACTGAATTTTTTTCAGCAGTGTAACGTGTAAGTGTGTTACTAATATGCTACATTTATGTGCACGTTATTCACAAATTAAATAAAATCCAAACGGTGTGTCTATAAATTAAAAAAAATTACATTTTTTATACGATGTTAAGTAGACGTCCGGCGAATTCCACAAATTATTTCTCCGATGGCACGTTAGATCTCCAGCACGTACACAGCGATGTCACTTCTATGACTGGATCACAGAATACTTGAGAATACAGAAGAGAAGAAGTCGCTCGTACAGCTAAGCCCAGTCGCACACGCCAGCAACATGCCGCTGCCCGGCAATATGGCGGGGCGTCGTTTGTACGTAGCGCCGAGTATAGACTGCTCACGGCTTCTCCACACTTACTGAATATAAACCTTTGAAATATCACCCCTTGAATGACGTGTTTGGTTGTTCACTAAACATGACATCTGTCACAGGTGTTTGATACTTCTGCCGACGGGGCCGCGGTGGTGTAGTGGTCAGACTACTCACCACCCCAATTTAGGCGAAGCGGGCTCGATTCCCCGCCGGGGGTCGCTCCCGGATTTTCGCGCGTGGGAATCGTGCCAGACGATGCCGCTGGCCAGCGGGTTTTCTCAGGGATCTCTCATTTCCTCCACTCTTGCATTCCGACGCTGCTCCATAATTACCTCACTTCACCCTCGTCGGCTCTCAAGATCTCGATGTTAAGAGCCGCCCAAATCTCTCCACTCCACTTCTGTTTACATGCAAGAATCTTATTTTTTTGGTTGTATAGCTAGGGCCAGTGACTTTTCGCGTAACAATCGGAGCACACAGTAGACTTCAATACTATATACACACCTCAGCTGTTGTTACACCTCCATTGGCTGCTGGTGCCGTGTCCGTCTTTGACCAAGCCACTCGGGACTAAGTAACTCCGACACTGAACCTTCGTGATTCGTGCGCAAACGGTTAACACGGGCCAGAACATTTTTTTAGCCAATCAAAGAAGCTAGACGATCCTACGGTGCTTTGGACTCTATCCTGTCACGAAATCTTTTCGCGAAATATCATTGCCCCTACTTATATATTATTCATAAACTACAATGGTTCATTTTCATTAATATCTATGAAAACAGAGAGAACACAGGCGTGTTGGTGGCCCAGTGCGTTGCTATGCGTTGTTTCTTTAGTTCAATTTTGTAGGCTTAGTTAAGGTATGCTTGCATCAGGCAGAGGACTGGCCTGAAAGCAGAACTTCAGCAGGACTTCAGAAAAGTTGGGAAGTAACCGTGAATGGATAACACAGCCAATCAGACGCAAGCCAGCTTCCCGAGATTTGAGCGGCAAATTAGCGGACAGCTGAAGCCACATCAAAAGAACCGTCTCGCCATTTTACTTCCGTTTGCTTACCTTCTCTGTGATTGGATCGCAGTCGTTTGGACACGGTCTGTACGACTTTTCAGCCAGTAATGAATATGAATAAATCATTCATCCTGCTACGTCCTACCAAGTCGAATAAAAACAAAGTCTCTAAAACAATCCTTACAAAGCTTTCTGGATGGCAAAGAAAGCCATTTATTT
Source organism: Clitarchus hookeri (assembly GCA_002778355.1). Classification (NCBI taxonomy): domain Eukaryota; kingdom Metazoa; phylum Arthropoda; class Insecta; order Phasmatodea; family Phasmatidae; genus Clitarchus; species Clitarchus hookeri. The sequence continues at coordinate 148,840 of NQII01003572.1, forward strand.
GAAGAATTTTTGTTTACTGTAGCAAAATATTGCTTTAATTCAAATATAAGAGTTACATAAACATAGATTGATGTTAACAAATGTTTTAAGTATACGGGTTTGATTTATGGCGACATTACTTTTATTTATAGCAAAGAAATAAACATTCTGTGAGCTGCTTTTGAAATATTACTTTGTGCCAAAGTTAATGGTGTGGCGATACTCAAGGTTTTCTGTCGTTCATTTTAGTTTACAGAACGTGACTGTCGTCCCCCGAAGCAAACATTCATAGACCAATATATTATGCAGTTTCGAAACTGCAAGTTAGCTCTAACGTACAGTCCCCCTGGAGACGTTTAACGTCACTCTGAAGTCCAGTAACTCTCCAAAACACTAATAACATAAATTCCTCCCAAGAGGTGGCATTATATTCTGGCTCGCGTTACTATCACTAAACCAATATATCAAAAGAAGTCTAATAGCAAGAAGACCAAGTGGACGTTTGTTTAAGGTCGTTACATTAGTATGGGGGNGCAATCTTATTTATGCATTTTTTTTTTTAGTGAATATAATTTTGAAATATTTGTTAATTCTCTCTTATATATTCATTAGGTTGGTTTTTTTCCAGAGCAGAACTGTTCTTTACAGTGCAACTGATATTACCACGAAGACTCTGATGTGCTTTAGCAACGAAAATGCAAGGTTATCATAGACATTAATTACTATATACATAAAACACAAGTTATGATCATATTTAAACAAATTTCTTTGCGGCAAAGAATTATGTGTTACCGCAAAGAAAGTATTTTTACAATATTGTAGTTCGAGTATTTAATGGACTCAGAAGTCTAACTGTTGCCGAATGACACTGCAAAATTCGCATACCTCGAATGATAAGTAGAGACCTGAAAAATTCGCGAGTTCAATGACCTGCAAGCTAGACTCTACAGTCTTATGAACAAATACGCCGATATAAACCGCACATTGGTTGTCTGCTGCCACAGTGTAAGGCGACGATTGGGCCAGCGCTACCCAGGAGGTGTGAAACACCGCGTGGACCAATGGCTGAAGTTTTATTAACACACGTGTTTTGAATTCTAGCTTGTCCCGAAATGAATCCGCGAATTTTTCTGGTCTCTAATGATAAGACATTGAACTAATTTATTACATCGCTGCCAAAAGTGCGTTTACATTTGTGAAATTTGAGATGATATATTTTGCTTTATTTTATTTCAGTGCTTATAAGTGTGAAAATTAGACATTTTGAAAAGTATTCATTTTTTAACAAAACAGGGTAATGTACTAACTGTACTAAGAGAGAGGCTTGCTCCATCGTTTGATTGTTATGGAACTCGGGAGAAGCTCTTTGCCCCTCTGCACCAACGCCCAGGTGTGAAGTCATTGTGCGAGACCCACCATTCTTCATGCTGTATAAGGTGCCACGGTGGTTTAGTAGCTAGGGCACTCACCTCCTGGATGCTACTGATTGTCAGTTAGGTTTCCCGGAGATCTCCTGTTTCTCTTCCCTTGTCCAACGGTGCTTCTCCATACTCACTTCGTTTAACCCTCATTGGGTCTCGATACATGTTAATCTGGTTCAGTGAAATGGGAGGATACCAAATATTTAATCATGTATCAGTGGTTAAACATAATTTAGTTTTTTTCTATTCTTGCATTTAATTTTAATTATAGCTAAATCCCTGTAATTTATGACATCATATCCATAAAATTAAATACTTCAATGGAATGCGACAGTAAAACAAATCTTGGCGTAATTTTACTTCTAAGCTCCCAAGCTGTAAATTGGTATAATTGATGTTTGTATTTTATTAGTTTCTTTTGATTAAGTTATTTTTACAATGAGATCCATGCTTATGTTTTTAGTTGATTTTTATGTTTATCTGAACATTTGCGAAAATAAGGGAATGAATGGAAATACTGGCGTTCTTCGTTACTCAGGTTTATTTAGTTCACCCAACATCTTTTATGGCATTTCACAACTTCACTTGACCTAAGTAGATCTTAAACAGGACTTTCAGAAGTGCTCTGTTTATCGTGACCTTGAGTATTCCCCGTGCTGTTTGTCCGCTTACTTTTAGTTAACTGTGAGAAAGCGGCAAGGAGCGCGAGATAATCCCCACAGATTCCTGAACAGCGATTAGTGTATTTGGCATTGGGACTTATCGACACTAGACTCCACTTAGAGTTGGCGAACTTTAAGTGCTGTTCAACTCGGCGCAATAATAAACCCGAGGCGTTTACACGGTCACTTCACGTCCCGCGTCGGATCACTTCACGTCAAAGGGTGCGAACCGACGAGATAAGATACCGCAAAGTGCGGATTGCTCAGACGTAAACAGGTAATTAAAGTGATCCATTAATGAACTAGGAGCAATCAGATCAACAGGATGTGATGGAATTTCTTTGAAGTTAAATTCGCCGCTCTCTTCAGAGACTTGATCGGCGCCGTTTGTGAACAACTTGTCACCGTTCACGTCGAATCGTTCCAAGACTTTCCTGTATTCCTTTTTACGCTTAAAAATACTCGTAGAGACGCTGTTATTTCCTGCTATAACTCGGTGACGAGCCGTGATGTGAGCGTACCCATTTGCCGATTCGCTGCGCGAGTTTCAGAAAACCGGCATTGAGCCTGCTTCATAGAACTAAAAGTCTCCGAGTTACAACATAATGCACTTCTATCTTGTAAAAAAAAAAAATAGTTGCTGATTCATAAAGCTACACTCTAAATCTGAATCAGTGAGAATTTCACTGTTTCAATCAGTTAGCATTATGACTGACTCAACAGTCACTTCAGTGAATTAAACTGATGAATCACTGAAAAAAAAGCTAGTTTTCATTCACTTATTGATTCAGTGACATTTTCCACTGATTCATCAGTAGAGACCGGAAAAATTCGCGAGTTCAATGACCTGCAGGGTAGACTCTATAGTCTTATGTACAAATATGCCGATATTAAATGCACACTGGATGTCTGCTGTCACAGTGGAAGGCGGCGATTGGGCCAGCGATTGGGCCAGGTGGTGTCAAACACCGTGTGCACCAATGGCTAAAGTCATATCAACACACGTGTTTTGAATTATAGCTTGTCTCAAATGAATTAGCGAATTTCTTAGGTCTCTATTCACCAGTAATTTTTTTCACTGTTTTTCAGTGATTTGTTTTTTTTTTTTTTACAGATGGATCAGTGTATAAGCGATATACGATATAAGCGATATGCTATGTTGGCGAAATGCGATATGCGATATTAACGATATGCGATGTTGGCGATATGCGATGTTGGTGAGGTGCGATGTTAGCAATATGACAAGTTGGCAATATGCTATGTTGGTGATACGCGATATTTGCAATTTAAGTATAACCGATATTTGCTATAATTGTGATCTACCACTAGGGCCACCCGTGTGTGTTCCCCCCCCCCCCC
>NQII01003572.1:152269-173265 GCA_002778355.1 Clitarchus hookeri
GTGAAAAGAGTTATGATCAAGCTAGACTTCCACTTCTTACGAGCAAGCTTGCAAACTTCCTTTGGCTATTGGCTGCGTGTCTGTGTGATAAGACCTTTTCCACTTGACTGGACCAATCAGAATAGAGTTACCCTGACACTGGACGTCCGTGATTGGCTGGTAGAGACACTTCCGACGCGTGAGAGATATAAAACCATCCAACCACAATATTGGCTCTGAACTAACAAAACAGGTGGCCCTGTCTATCACCATCGATTTTCGGTACTTTCTGGGATCGATATATCGCACCTATGCCGGTACGGTCGACGTGTTTCTAAAACGATATTGAAATGTGGATTTCGCGCAGCAGTAAGACAATCTGCTAGGGTAAGAGAAGAATAACGAAATGCCAGTCCGTCTGTCTGTACTCGTCCCACCGCGGTTGCATTAATAACTGTGATTCAGCCTCGTCCCGATTTGTGAAAATGTCAAGTAGCTTCAGCCAGGAGTGCTGGTGCCCATTCCAAGTCGGCAGCCTTGAACGACTGGATATGAGATACGGGCTAATTAAGTTGAGGTAGGTATACAACCCGTCATGAATCACGCGCCTAATACGTAGATACGGACGAAATTGCGTTATTTTATACAGCCAGGCTAAGCTTCACAAGCCTTCGTATACCACAGCAGGCGCCAAATAATTGTACACCTAAATATAGGCTGCTCACAATTTTTTTTTAGCACTTTTGGAATCAACCTCTGAATGAGTGAAGTGAAGTGAGTAAGAGATTTGGGCGGCTCTTATCAGCGAGGTCTTGTCAAGGTGAAGCGACGTGAGTGTGGAGCAGCGCCGGAATGAAGAGGCGGGGGAAAACTGGAGATCCTCGAGAAAACCCGCTCGACGAGCGGCATCGTCCGGCACGATCCCCGCTTGCGAAAATATGGGAGTGACACCCGGCCGAGGGGTTGAGAACCCGGTTCGCCTAGGTGGGAGGTGAGTAGTCTAACCACTACGCCACCGCGGCCCCCACGCCCGCGCGGACGGCATTTTACGGCCGAGTCGTCCAGACGCGCGTACACGTCCACGCAAGGACTAGTGAGACTGTGGCGCCACCTACGATGACGTCGTCAAGTTCAATATTAGAGTGAGGGTGAAGCGAGGTGAGTATGGAGCAGTGCCGGGATGTAGGGGCGGGGGAAACGGGAGATCCCCGATAAAACCCACCGACCAGCGGCGCCGTTTCAATATTTGAAGAAGGCTCATACATCTTCCTAAAAACCAAGACGAGTACATAAAATACATTTTCTCGTGAAACGAATGTATTTCCCAAGTTATCTAAAAACGGGTTTCTCAGAAGGAAAACCTATTAAAGGCGGCGGCTGGCGTGACAATTCGACTTTTATCGAGGTGACGATTTCACTGTTATCTCTCCCTTTCGACTTCAAACATGGTTCTGCAATGAAATAAGTGGATTATCTTATCTCTCGGCAGATTTCAAATTGATTCGTTTGTGGGCGAGTAACCGCCCTATCTGTAGCCTGTACAAACTTCTGGCTAGTTTACGTAAAAAGAAATGGCCGTGGTCGATTTGATAAGTAAATATTGCTTCGGAGAATTTGTACAGCTCGTACAATTTTTACCTCTTCCACTCGCCAAAACTTTCCTCGATCCTGTATGTCTGTGTCGCCTAGTTTGCTCAGTTAACGCGGAGAGGAGGCCAGGCTCCAATGCTGCCAACCTATAAGGCGCCCGTCTACCTGGCGCTTGAACTGCGTTGCAGAGTGTTCCAAATACACGTTTTTCAACAAAACTATCAAGCGCGCGTCCAACGTGCTGATCTACGAAAAGGACACACACTTCAGACGAGAGCTGTTAAGTACTTTCAAAATATCACGTACGTTAGAAACATCAATTCAGAGTACTCCAAAACCGCTAAAAACGGCCTTTCCAAGGCGCTGTAGCTCAAAATGCACGCATCAGATACATACAAAACTACTATAGGGGCCTGCACTGAACCTTCCTAAAGACTTCCCACTAATAAAATAATATGGTCACCGCTGAAAGTCCCATAGGTACACGCAGCACGACGAGAACACTGCACGCCAGTTCAGAGCCTTGCGCTTAGCGGCGATGGCGTACTTGATGCGCGTGGCAGTGTCGCCCTTATCGCTCCCGCGCTTCTCGGCCTAAACGTGGGAAAAAGCTCCAGGTAGACGGCGGCTTTTTAAGGCTCTGATTCGTCCCGTGTGCTTTAAAAATACTTTGTTTACGTGCCATAATTTCGGATTCACAGTATTTATTGACAATGTACGATTATAGAAAATTTACATTTAACTAGTTGTTGTTATATTTTTGCAAGGGATTTTAATTGTGTGCTATACGCTTTTTTTTTTTGTAAAAAGTCGAGAACTTATTAATATAATTTAAATATGTTCTCGACTTTTTACAACAATCACAGATAACACAAAAATTAAAATTACGCACAAAAAAAAACGAACAACTCGTTAAATGTAAATTTTCGATAATCGTACATTTTCAATAATTACTATGAACCCGAAATTATGTAGCGAAAATGGAAAATTTCTTCAAAAATGGCGGAGCCAAGCCTTAGAGACAAGCAATTTGGCTTTCTTTTCTTTTCGAAATCCGGCTACAAACTACGCTTTAAACCTGAAGAATTTGCATATTCCTATGCTTATTGTTAATATAAATACCAAACACTCATTTGGAAATGTTAACCATCTTCCTGAGAAATAAACGGAGTGATGATAGCATTTTAAGATGAAAGGTCGGGATGTTAGCGGTGTCTTCAATTGAGAAAAAGAGAAAATAGATGCAATATAGGTGTGCATAAATTTAAAAAAAAATTGTCACTAGATCAAACCTTGATTTGGCTTCATGTTGAGGTTCGTCTACACCCGTTCTGCTAACTAAAATTAGACTACACGTAACCCAATTCGACTACGGTTGGCAACACTGCCAGACCCTTAGGCCTTATTCACAATGCACAGTCGGCATTCAGCAGTCGGCAGTCGAATGTAATTCACAATGTGCAGTCCGTGTTTTTGAAGTATTGTTTGTAAACATTGCTAGTTTAGTTTTGGAAAAAATAAACACCGGGAAAACGATTTTCTAGCCCGATAATATCAATACACCAAACTCAATCGGAAGGTAACAACTGATTTAATTCCTTAAGCTTAATTTTGTAAATTACCAAACATAATTTTAATTAAATATTTTTGGGCCTATTTGCCGGTACTTTCTTTTACGAAATCATTTCAGGTTTACGTCACTGAATTATCGCCTTTCATAACTACGTGCAATATATACTGAAGACAATGTGTACACTATCAGCATACAAATAATAAACAGTCCTGCAACAAATATTTGTTTGCATCGTGTGATCACGAGCGCGACATCTGATTGGTTTGGAAATTTTTCGGCAGTCGGCGGTCGAGCGGTCGAAGATAAAGATGGACCATCTCCGACTGCTGACTGCCGACTGCACGATGTGAATAAGGCCTTACAGTAAATATGCTGGATGTTCTATTCGTTATCGGCTTCTGATGTTCGTGCATGAATAATAGGCGGGTTCTGGTCCCAAAAACGATGCCATAAATAGCCGCTAGCAAAGCGTTCAGTGACTCCGTTTTCCAGTTCGCGCGGGCGATAAACATACGCCGATCCACTGAGTACCGACTCGCACTGTACCTGGACAAACAAGAACCACCGTCAGGTGCGCCACGACACCGGAGACAAGAACACAGACTGAAACCACACGCGCCCGTACGATGAGGGTGAAACGAGGCGAGAATGGAGCAGCGCTCGAATGCAAGAGGTGGGGAAAACGGGACATCCACGAGAAAAAACCCCCGCCGACCAGCGGCATCGTCCAGCACGATTCCCGCAGGTTTTACCGATTGATTATTAGCTCCTTGCCGGCACAGAGGGACGACGTGATTGTACCGGCATTTTGTTGTGGGTTTGATTACAGGCCAAGAGTCGCCCAGGATAGCCTCCTCGTCTTTGGCACAGGTAGCGACGTCCACGGGAGCACGAGGGGAGAACTCGTCAGATAACGGGGTGAACGTAAACATCGATATCAGTCCGACATTACCATCGCAGCGGGGAAAAAGGTTTTGTTCGAGAAAAACGTAGTTTGTTTGGCGCAACCCAATTATTTAGATGTTCTCATTTGGTTGCGCTGAACCGTGAGAATTGGTTTGTGCTATTAAACATTTGTGGCTCTAAGTACATTAAACAATTTCTGTTAATGTAAAAATTGAAAGCCCGAACAAGATTCGAAACCTGTATCGTTTTGCGGCGTTCCAGGTGTTGCAAAAGAATAAAATTTTTTGGTCTACAAAGTATTCACGCATTCCTTGTGATAATTTCCGCAATATAACTTGAAAATAATTTATATTGGCCAATGGCCCCGGGCAGAAACCAATAATAGCGTTTTCGCGTGCTAGCAGCAGCCAATAACATTAACCAGGAAAAATACGTCGCCTATGTTGGTGCTAACTTTGTACAGCTCCAACCATGATGTTACGTACTTTGCAACACGTCGTGCATGAACGAGTACACTCGGGATAATATGTTAAGAAGCTGTCTCACCCCTTGTACAGAAATGATTAGTTTTAGTGTTATAACAGAAGAGTAGGGGTCATTACTGAAAACGTTTCACGATAGAAGCATTACATTTCATGTATCTGTGAAAATTTTTGTGCCTGATTTTTTAATAGGTGTTCCCTAATTGTCATTAAAATGTGAGCATTAATTAATATAGAGGATGATTCTAAAATCATGAGACAAACATTGAGGGGTAGTAGAACTCGCTAAAACAAACAATTATTGTATAGGAATATATGGGCGGAAGTGACGTGTTAAGGCACAAGCACAATAACATAGCACATGAAATGCAACACAGTGTTTATTTTCAACGTCGCCGCTAAATGTCCTTTTACAGCAATGCTTATAATAATTGCTCAAAATTGCTACCACCGACAGTAATGCAAGCTTGGTAGCGTCGGTGGAGTGATTGGCGAACAGATTCAAATACGCCGGGTATTTCACGCACGCCACCATTGTCAGCCAATCACGCCATATGTAGAGGTCGCCAAGCATGCGTGACTGTTGGTGGATGCATTTCCAGCAACTGTTTTAACATTTTCTGTACGGAATCACTCGTTAAGTATGCTGCTAATGAACATTTTATGTTTCCGTTAATGTGTTATGTTTTTGTGTTTGTGCCTCAACGCGTCACTTCCGCCCATATATTCCTATACAATAATTGTTTGTTTTAGTGAGCTCTACCCCCCCCCCCCTCAATGTTTGTCCCATGATTTTAGAATCACCCGATGTTGTGCATTAAGTTTATTTTTCCATAAGTATGAGTTGGTATTATGCATGTAATGATGCGTAAGGTAATTAGGTAAGCTTCTATTGTCGCATGTTTCAATAAATCCTCCTAAATTTTAATCAGAAATAAATAAATAAAAAATTTAATATGGCGGGTGACAAGGACTCTTAAGGGGTTAAAGTGTAAATACATACTTGTACTAACATTTATTCATTTCCGAATTATATTATATTTGTTCTATTCTGACAGGTTATAAACGTAATTTCCGAGAACTCGTCTACTGAACACAAAGGCGTGTGTGTGTGTGTGTGTTTCGCGGTGCAATTCTCTGCAGTTTTTTTTAATTACTGTTTTCACTACTGGCCGTGGCAGAACATGATAGAATATGGGCTTCTGGGCAGTAAGTGTACTTTTCATGGCAATATAATGTTCATAAAAATTATGCATAGTTCATTTTTCAAAATCAACATATTTGCTGAGCTTGGTATGCCACCGGAAATTACAGCTAGATATGATCAGCCCAAATTAAAATAACTGGTTGAGAGTTACCATTTCGCAGTCCTTTGTAGACAGGCTGGAACACTGAAATTTGGAACATGACATTCCATAATAAATACTGGTTCAAGGGATAAATCTTCATTACCCCTTGTCAAACAACATTAATCCCTTCTTTGGAACACAAAAGTCACTTCGAAATCACGAAGATGCGGTGTTAAAATCGTTAATTGATGCATTATCTTTCTGGTGAATTATCGCATTTTAATGGAGATCAAACCAAAGACGAAAATAACGCAGTTCATGAATATCAATAGATACATACATTCAAATCTTCCGCCAGAGAAATTACAAATAGACTAACATTCATACAAAAAAGCAAGACGTCAAATATTAACACGCATTGTAGTGACATTTCCAATACAAAGTTCAAAATTATCGATTAAAATAAACAGTGATGAAAATATGTAATTTAACGTAATGAAATAAATAAAGGACAAAAATTAATGACATAACAAACCTGCGGCAAATAAACATAAACAAAACGAGGTTTTTACAGCACAACTGTCACTGTAATATAAAAATAAAAAGTAAACAAACAACTGTAAATAAACAAAGGAAAAAAATTCTGTCGCAGAGGAGAATAAAATCACCTATATTAGGATGCCAAAATATAAGCACATTAATTTTTTGTCCTAATAAAGCAAGGTCCACGCTTATATACTAAATAATATGCATGTGTCTGTAAATTGTGGCACTGGACCACTGTGGAGCTGTTAGAAGGGAATCTGCGCCATTGATCCCTCCATGCCGGCCAGGCGTTCCAATAACTGGGTCCCGTCAAAGAGGAAAGGGAAGTACAAATATAGCCGATGACTAGGGCCAGCGACTTTTCGCGTAAAAATCGGAGCACACAGTAGACTTCAATACTATACACACACCTCAGCTGTTGTTATACCTCCATTGGCTGCTGGTGCCGTGTCCGTCTTTGACCGAGCCACTCGGGACTAAGTAACTCCGACACTGAACCTTCGTGATTCGTGCGCAAACGGTTAACACGAGCCAGAACATTTTTTAGTCAATCAAAGAAGCTGGATGACCCTACAGTGCTTCGGACTGTATCTTGTCTCGAAATCTTTTCGCGAAATATCACTGNCAATCAAAGAAGCTGGATGACCCTACAGTGCTTCGGACTGTATCTTGTCTCGAAATCTTTTCGCGAAATATCACTGCCCCTACCGATGCCCACTAATAAGCAGAGTATTGACGAAGATTAAACCTACCGATGTCGAGATCATAAGGTCTCGATCTTTCCGTATATTCTCCAACTGGTTCTGACATTCTATAAATGCCTTGCTCTATTACGTTTGAATACCGCATTGTAAAAAAAAATACGTCCAAAACTTTCTGTATGGTAAAGAAAAGCATTTATTTGACGCAGTTCTGTTCACACTAACAAAATTATACTTTAACTAAAAGGGAAAGTTTAGAAAAATGTAAGTTTGTTGTTATAAAATTTTTCCTTTATACATTTTCCTTATAAGTTTTATGGCAATATTAATTTTCTTTGTAACAAAGAAAAAAAAATTCCTTAAGCTCGTTTAGTGAGAAATGTTACTGTACACAAAATAAATGTTTTATGAACTTTCGTTCATTATATTTTTTAGTACCTAACTTAACTTACTAAGTGTTATATTACCAAATTACAAACTCCTTACATCACCGACATAACAGTTTAACCTTCAAAATACAGCGNCTTACTAAGTGTTATATTACCAAATTACAAACTCCTTACATCACCGACATAACAGTTTAACCTTCAAAATACAGCGATTTAATTCATCGCAAAGGATATTGCTGAACCACACGCAATACAAGGTTACAATTGCCATTAACGTATAGCTCGCAAAAATTTTGTTTATCGCAAACATACTTTGAAGTGGTTNCTTACTAAGTGTTATATTACCAAATTACAAACTCCTTACATCACCGACATAACAGTTTAACCTTCAAAATACAGCAATTTAATTCATCACAAAGGATATTGCTGAACCACACACAATACAAGGTTACAATTGCCATTAACGTATAGCTCGCAAAAATTTTGTTTATCGCAAACATACTTTGAAGTGGTTNCAATACAAGGTTACAATTGCCATTAACGTATAGCTCGCAAAAATTTTGTTTATCGCAAACATACTTTGAAGTGGTTCATGTTTAACTATGCATTATTGCGGCGGTAAAGCCATGTTTTTTTTTACAGCGTAGCACCCGTATTGCACACGTATAATACTAGTGTACCAGTTTCACAACGCATTTTTAGTCACAGTTTAATCACCAGAAGAGCGTGGACTACACTTTATTCGCATCGTTTCCGGTTTGTGATTACGTGAAACTACAATCGCGACGGAATAAGTAACACATACAACGTAGGCTGCTTCTGTGCATGTTAAATAATTACGGGAGTGCGCTTTCTTTCAAGTCATTAACAAATATTCTTAAAATATTCGCTTAGCTTCTATAGCAACATCGTCACATAATAAGTCATAAAAAAACAACAACGGGCTTTCTGCCTCCGAAAGCTAACATGGATAAATAAAAGGGAGGGAGGGGGTGAAATTGGAATGGGAGGATGAGAGGGACAGGGTGAGTGATTGACGAGATTTGGGCGGCTCTTAACGTCTTAAGAGCAGATGAGGGTGAAGAGCGAGGTGAGTGTGGAGCAGCGCCGGAACGCAAGGGTGGGGGGAAACGGAAGATCCCGAGAAAACCCGCCGACCAGCGGCATCGTCAGGCATGATTCCCACGTGCGAAAATCCGGGGGCGGCCCCGATGGGAATCGAACCCGGTTCGACTTGCTGGGAGGCGAGTAGTCTGACCACTGCACCACCGCGGCCTCTACTTAAATCCGCGAAGAGCAAGAAATGAGATGCCTGTGTCCACCATTGTAGAAACACTACATCTGTTGGCCTTTCTCTTGGTGTTTCCGCCCACAAATATATTATGTTCCGAAGCACATCGGCCATGCTTACTTTACTGTGCAACGTTCATTACTGATAAACAAGGGGTCGGCCCGCGGAATCCGCGGGTTCAATATCCTTGGGTGAGGCAGGTAAACGGGTGCAATTTAAAACCCACCCGTTTTTTTTTTGACAGAGTGTAATTGTATGAATGTTTTCCTAGGGGGCTACAATAATCGCGATAAATGCTGGTCTGAAAAGAAGCAGGGCTCGCATAACCCACGTTCTTAGTCAACAACGTTGAAGCATGTACATGCGTGCAGTCTGAATCCCAGGTCATAAATACGGCCTGCGATAAGCTTGGTAAGTGTGGAGTCCATTTTGAAATGAATTTCGAAATTATCGTACGAAATACCGATATGTGTGGTGTAGATCTAATACTTGTACGGCACAACCATGTTCATTTCAGGCCTAAAGGTATATTCTGTACCATATAAGAAGGCCACTTTTTGACAGCTCGACGAAAGTAGTGCCACTGTTTACATCTGACTACNTTCTGTACCATATAAGAAGGCCACTTTTTGACAGCTCGACGAAAGTAGTGCCACTGTTTACATCTGACTACGTATTGTTCCGCCATCAGCTGGTCCGTCAAGTCGGGGCTGTATTTTTTATCAACACGCTGTCAGCTAATCCACTTCTCAGTGTACTGTAATGCTAAACCAATTTTAAGATATTTTAAGACTGATATCTGTTAAAAAAAATAAGTAGGTTATAAAAATAAAAATATAAAATGTTGCAAATAATTAAATATTTGCTAACTGTTTTTTAATTTGTCCGATATAGTGAATTTGGGTTAACATTTGCGAGACGGTCTGTTGTATCTATTATCACACTTTGGACGTTATAGCTAACATATTCGAGTTGGAAATATGTGACGTGGAATAACGTTAGAATTGCTTAAAAACTATTCACGTGTGTCTAACTTTCTACGGGAACAAGGAGATGGGTTTCGAGAGAACAATATGGCGTATAATTTACGTAGACGAACGATTACCGGCCGAATATAAATTACTTGTACTCCAAATCGTTGTCCATGAAATACATGTTACTTTAATAACTATACAGAGCTCGTGGGAAAATAAAACCAATTGTATATGCGCGTAAATACGTTATTCTAAACAACAAAACTATAATATGTTTCTGGGTGTAGTTCGGGATATGGATAACAGATAGCGTGGAAGGGCGTGTTGTAACAGTTGACGCGCCTGTCCCTCGCAAGATGGCAGCACATGGTTGGAGAGTCTGTAAACTTGAAAAAGGTTTAGATTTTTTCCTTACATTTGGATACGGATAGTTTTATTGTGCATTTCATTTTGAACACCTATACATTACTATTTTATAACGAAGTTTCGTTTCTAAAACTAAAAACTGCTGTTTTATGACAAAGTAAAATAAAATGTATTAATTAATCTACGAACTCTTTCTTATCCGCGTATTTTCTGCTTGTCTGATGTGCGCCGGCACTGCTCTCAGGATAGCCAACGTAATATTAATTTCTGTTCGTTCGTGCATTAGCTGATACAGGATTTTGTAAATGGTGCATTATTTGTTTTGAATACATTACGTTGCCACTCACTGACTGTCAGAATGTGGCCTGCTTATATGAAATGAACCTTAAACTTGGTCTGTGCTGAGTTCATTATGGTACGAATTTAGAAATTATCGCATAAAATACCAACGTTATGGTACACTGTACCATAATTATGGTATACGAAATATGGACCGAGTAGCTTTGTACTATAGTTATCAGGCAACTACCATATTGTCGTGGATTAGTAAAAGTCAGCTTGTGCCAGCTCTGCTGGCACTCCTGACAACTAATCCAGTTTTACTTTCAAGTTTTCAGGATCCACTGGGGATTTGGGGGGGAGAAGCACAGTCGCGCTCTCCAGAGCGTGATGTTCCACATCACTCTGGTTAAACCAGCGCAAATTAAGNCACATCACTCTGGTTAAACCAGCCCAAAATAAGAAAAGAAGACCCCAGCCACCTCTCTACTAGTTTCTCCTCTCCCATTAATAAAGAGCATGGTACCCACCTATCTTTCTCCTGTAGCATTTTCTCATAATGCATGTAATAACTTTTAATTATTTCCTGTCGAAAGGGTTTTTACGGTGCCTGTGCCGGTTTCCCCCTTTCTCTTCTAGATGTAGTTTAACTATAAGTACATTAGGGAGGTTTTTCATGGCCAAACTCGGCCATGGGAAACCCAATCCCTCTTTGCCGCGATGCACGTCTCCTTGCATGTTTTTCCTTCCCTTGTAAGCGTAAGGGGCTAGCCCTGAGACGCAATAATCCCGTTCCTACCGCGGACTAATATATAACACTTAGTTTTAGAGTAGGTTAGAAAAAAAACCATAGTTATGGTACATATTATGGTACACCATTATGTTACCGACATTTATCCAAAAGGGCCTAACTAACTAAGAGCCGAGGGATGGTCCAGAGAGACAGCCCTCCCTCGAATCCCACCTCAATCGGCCGAAAACTGCGGCTTCCAGAGCCGAACATTTTTGAAAATAGACCCCACCGGTTTTAGCATCTTCCCTGAGGGGAGGATGTAGAAGAGGGGGTGGGGGATCTAAAGAGGACGGGTTCAAAGGTGTGCACAAACTTTGTTCCAGCACTCTACCCCTAAAAGGGGGGGGGAGGGGGGCTGCTGCGCGCCCCAAAGTCACCCTTCAAACTTCCGTTCTTGATTAATGAGTATGACTGTCAGCCAGTTGGGCGGCGAATGAACTTTGTTCCAATTCCAATGTGTTTACATGTGTAAATTAATTCACAAGTCATTGTGTTCAAAAAAATGCTTCACAAAAATATTAAGTTGTAGTATTTATGACTTATTATCATCATCGTGCGGTCCTTACACAGACAAGTGAAAAAAAAAAATGGAAAGCATGTCTTGATTATTACGGATTAAATATAAAATATATTTTTTTAGTTAGCATAGCCTCGGCTACAATCCAAAGTGCCGAAATGTTACGTGTAAAGCACAAGCTCATCTCAGCTCACCTGGAAAGGAGGGAACAGTAGAGCAAATGCTGTCTGGCCAATGAAATATAAAGAAAATAACTTACTCAGATAAACAGTTTTGTTATCAAGTATCAAGTTGCGAAGTGAGATATTTCTTATCTGCAACTGCAGGTAACAGGCGCCAGGAAAAGATAATCATGAAAGTATAGGAGAATGAATCCATTTGAAGCAGCAAGACATTAAATGCATTTCATGTAGGTAAATTATAATCCGAAGATATAACATAAAATTTTTANCCATTTGAAGCAGCAAGACATTAAATGCATTTCATGTAGGTAAATTATAATCCGAAGATATAACATAAAATTTTTAAACACTATTTCGGTTTAGAACTTATGTGCCCGATAAATTTTCTGTTATAAGTTTTTTCTATAAAAAATGCCACTTATAAGCAAAACACAGGTGTATCTAAATTAGACCGGGANCCATTTGAAGCAGCAAGACATTAAATGCATTTCATGTAGGTAAATTATAATCCGAAGATATAACATAAAATTTTTTAAACACTATTTCGGTTTAGAACTTATGTGCCCGATACANTATTTCGGTTTAGAACTTATGTGCCCGATACATTTTCTGTTATAAGTTTTTTCTATAAAAAATGCCACTTATAAGCAAAACACAGGTGTATCTAAATTAGACCGGGAAACTTCGGCTGCAGGTTAATCAGGAAGAAAAAGGAAGAAACATATATACGACTCGTCGTCTAAAGTTAACCCCAAAGACGGCACACATCTTTTAAGTTGTACCTGACACACTAGATTATTACAAATATTGGAAAAAAAAAAAATTTAAGATGTAACACTGAGTGTCTGGATAATGCGTAACGGAACAAAGATCTATAAACACCACAACACCTTTCTGTCGCTCTCCTCAAATTATTTCATGGTTATAATCGCGGTTTCCACCCTTATTTCGAGTTGATCTTCACGACTCCGTAGCATACTTCGGATCTGAAAGATGGATTACCAACCCGCATGTGACAATAATCATTTATATACACCGCATCAAGCCAGCAGCCTACAAGGAAGATAGATTACTTATGGAAACTGCACCTCCTGCATAGTTGTCATGTAGCAGGATACATCAAATTCCTACAGTTTTGCTTCGTCTCAGTCAGTTAAAACTACTCTTTGGGTCCTCAACCCAGGGATGCGCTCACCGGCTGAGGTGCGGCAATGGTTAACCTACGGACTCGCAATTCGAGAGGAGCCAGTTTCGAATCCCTGTCGGGCCAACTTAATTTCGGCTTTCCATTGTTTCCCGACATTATACTGTGTACCATATAAGAAGGCCACATTCTTGACAGTTGACAATCGCCGCGCCTTTTCGTTTATGCATCCATTCGCCATCACCTGGTGTGTCAAGTATAGGCTTTGATGCGGCGAGTCAGCGCGTCCAGGAGGTGCTGCTGCGTGCGGCAATTGGTGAACTGCTTGGGTGGCGCTGCATTCGTAAACGGAGCTTGGTGGACGTGTAGGGTCGTTCGTAAACTCTGTACACGAAATATATGTTACTTTAAAAATTATACAGAGCTCGCGGGAAAATAAAACCATTTGTATATGCGCTAAATACATACATTATTTTAAACAACAAAACTATAATATGTTTCTGGGTGTAGTTCGGGATATAGCGTGAAAGGGGGTGTTGTAACAGATGGCGCGCCTGTACCTCACAAGATGGCAGCACATGGTTGGAGAGTCGGGAAACCTGAAAAAAGGATTTGAAATTGCGTTTCGCTTGGATACGGATAGTTTTATTGTGCATCTCCTTTTGAACACCTATACATTACTATTTTATCACAAAGCTTCGTTTCTAAAACTAAAAACTGCTGTTTTATGACCACGTAAAATAAAATGTATTAATTAATCTACTAACTCTTTCTTATCGCGTATTTTCTGCTTGTCTGATGTGCGTCGGCACTGCTTTCAGAATAGCCAACGTAATATTAATTTATGTTCGTTCGTGCATCAGCTGGTACAGGATTTTGTAAATGGCGCGCTGTTTGTTTTGAATACATCAATTGCCACTCACTGACTGTCAGAATGTGGCCTTCTTATATGAAATGAACTATACTCCAGGCGAATGCTGGGATGGTTCCCAAGCTACAGGCCATGGCAGATTCCTTCCTCCGAGCAACTTGCTCCATCTATAACGACCTCTCTGCCGACGAGACGTTCAGCTGTGCATGCCTGTATATACCCGGTTACACTCATCTATGGAGAACCCGTGAAACTGCCAACAGAACTATCCGAGGACACGCCGAAACACACATCATTTCGTTATTTTTCAAGCTACCTTACCCGACGCTTGAAATGGGTTGCAATGTTTCTGAAGTAGTGGTTTTCTTTAGGAAACCGGTAAACGTGCGCCATAATTGCACACCTGCGAAAAAAGAAAACACTCCAGACCAGTCGTGTATGGTGCTTTCAAGACATCGCGTTAATTGGAAACATTATTATTAACCATATTACCCATCTTCGATGCGTTTCTACGACATAGATGAATTACTTACGTGGTAGATCTCGTTTTTTTTTTACAGGTCTAACCTGTAAAAGAAACGCATCTAAATCATTCGTAATTAACACTTGCGTGACGCACGCACAATCTGTCATGACTGCCAAGCCCAGAACAGCGCGGCATGCATCATAACTCTAATTAGCTGAGGCCGTAAAACATCAAATGAATTTCCGACCAGACAAAACACCAAATGTTTAACATCAAGGAAGCACTCGAGACTTTTTGAGTTACCGGCACTGCTACTCTGGAAACATTTCGCGGACGTCATTAGAGTACAAATTTATTTCACAAACGTTGTTGGAAGCTGTCTAACTAGACAATTTGGTCCTTGGCGATTGCAACGACGACATCGATGATCGATTTCCCTCGAATACAGTACAATCGAAATAAGTAAGTCCAGTGTACACAGTGGTGAAGGCTGTCCACGGTGAACTGAACACATACAAAAACCCTGGTATTCAAATTGTGTATTCTTCCGCCATATATAAAATTAACATTGTGCCGGGCCTGATCACTTTATTCATGCGCCGGTCAAGTACGACTATGAAATTATATAAAGGTTTAACATATTACAAATGTGATAATTCTTACACTTACATGCGTTAAAAAAAAAAGGAAACAAAATAAATAATTTCAGTATTCAAAAAATTTTACCCAGCACTTTTAATTCAACGTAAAGCCATGGAACTACTTTTCCTTCGTCGTTACCAACTTGACTGGGCGCACGCCAGTCGGTGTGCCCGTTAAAACATGTACAGGTAAGGGTCAGTGACATTTTTCAAAGGTTGGTTCCAAAAAATGCTCAATTGGCCGGGAATGGAAACAGCCTAAAAGTTTTTTGAAATGTTGTGGCAATGCTGCCGTTGAATTAACCTCGTAAATTGGTTTAACTTTCCCCACTGCTGTAGCTAAAGCTTCGTATCCAGATAAATAACGTGTTATCTTTCGGTTGTTGAGGTTTCTTATTGTATTTTTTTTTTACTGTGCCGTGCTGTCTATAATTTTGCATGACTATTATTTTTGCGTATTTATTTTGTATACTTATTTTTGTAAAAAATTATCTCAATTTTTTTTTTTATGTTGATATGCTTGTACCCGACGACTCAAAACCATTTTGAGACGTGTATCTACAGGAGAGTGATTTCGTCTGTCCACGGCATCTCCACACTTTTTGAATCAAACCTTAGAAAAACCACCCCATGTATGACGTATTTGGTTATTTCCTAAACACGTCATGTGTCACAAGCGTTTTATAAGTCTGTTAGCATAAAAGTACCTTATTGTTATTAAAATAAACTTTTAATTATACTTTATTTATAAATTAGAATATTTCATTTGTTTGTTATTATGTACATAATCTCGGAGGAAATATGTGTGTTGGTAATGCCTAGTAAGAAATAGTTCTCAAGGCTAAATGTTATTATGAGCGGGCATGAATGCGGTGCGTTGTCCCTTTCGATATAATTTTCTAGACTTAACTAAGCTTTGTCGCGCGAGGCGGAGGAACATCCTGGAAGTAGATCTTTCGCAGGGGCTTCAGAATAGTTGCAAGTAACCGTGAATGGACCACGCGCGCGAAGAAAACTAAAAATCGTGCAGCCTCGTGTTTTTGTCTTTGGGGAGAGAGAGAGAGAGAGAGAGAGAGAGAGAGAGAGAGAGAGAGAGACATCTGTGGCGGTCTGTGCCCTGCGATGCCGCTGCGTGAGTCACGGCTTCTGTCAGGTGATAAGGGGGAAACAGTGATCAGTCAACACTTCAGTGACCGACAGCCACGGCAGGGCTGTACAAACCAACCCCCAGCACGCCCACTCGTGACGACGATAACGGCTCGATCCGAACGACGATTTGGACGCAAAAAAGCGTATGAGGAGAGGTCCCGTCGTATTGGGTTTACGCGTATTTCTCCGAAACCTAATTTCCAGATACAACATTTAAATAGTCAAGCGTTTTAAGAGGCGTCTCTAGTCGGTATCTACAAACTCCTCCGGGCCACGTCAAGTCGTGAGAACGCATTGCGACGGCAATGGAAGATAGCATAAACAAGCTTCGCATGAGTTCTGGTTCCTCAGAAACTTAAGGCCCCCGTCTACCTGGAACTTTTTCCCACGTTTAGGCCGAGAAGCGCGGGAGCGATAAGGGCGACACCGCCACGCGCATCAAGTACGCCATCGCCGCTAAGCGCAAGGCTCTGAACTGGCGTGCAGTGTTCTCGTCGTGCTGCGTGTACCTATGGGACTTTCAGCGGTGACCATATTATTTTATTAGTGGGAAGTCTTTAGGAAGGTTCAGTGCAGGCCCCTATAGTAGTTTTGTATGTATCTGATGCGTGCATTTTGAGCTACAGCGCCTTGGAAAGGCCGTTTTTAGCGGTTTTGGAGTACTCTGAATTGATGTTTCTAACGTACGTGATATTTTGAAAGTACTTAACAGCTCTCGTCTGAAGTGTGTGTTCTTTTCGTAGATCAGCACGTTGGACGCACGCTTAATAGTTTCGTTGAAAAACGTGTATTTGGTACACTCTGCAACGCAGTTCAAGCGCCAGGTAGACGGGCGCCTTAAGCGGTGACTATGGGGTTTTAATACAGCAATCTGCTCACGAAAGCTGCAACACTGTCGCTATACGAGCTATTCACGGTAAAGTGCGCACTTTTTGAAGCCCTCTCATTTGTAATAATAGTCAATAAATACATTTTATTATAGCCTTAGACGTTAACTTCTGAGTCCGGTGAAACATATATACTGTCTTTATTACTTACGTGGCAGTATTTATTTTAAAAAGTGGCGGAAGGATAAAAAATGGCTGATAGGAAAAAAAAAGTAACAAGGGCCTCAAAAGTGCTCACTTTACCGTGAACGGCTTATAGTTTAAAACACCGTTTTACTGAAGAATAAACATCGTAAACAGAGGACTGTTAGGGTACAGCGATATTTTTTTTTATTTCGACACCTTTCAACGACCGAATTAATAAATTGGAAACAAAATATGCATTCATTTTTGCCCCGAAAAAAAAAAAAAAAGATTTACATTGAAATGTTTCATAGTTTTCTAAAAAAATTAAAATCGACATAAGATTCAATGTTTACGCGTTTACTTTTATCCAAGGGAATAAATACCCCGGGTATACGACTCTTTGCCAGAAAAACAATCATCTAAGCCGATACATTTTTATTTTTATATTAAGTTTATTCTAAGAAGAAAAAAAACGTGAAATTGGTATAAAAAATTGCATTTATAGAGCTTGCCTGTGCAGTTTCCTTAAGCGTAAGGAGAAAAGCAAAACGGCACAGCCATCGTTTAATCTGTGAGCTTCCATCGCGTGTAATGAAATCCCACTGCTGCAGATCTCATCTGCATGTACTCTTAAGCCAAAGGGGACATCTTTAACAGTTATTTAGAAATATATCCCGTTTTCCCCTCGCTTCTCTTCTCACGTCTTTATGACAATAACCGAAGTTTTCTTCATTATTTAACAATTTTTATCTCGCGTGCGAGAAAACAAGGATAAAAACGAACCTGCACATACTTAAGGAATTACGCCAAGCAGTCCTGTACGCCATAACAATCTTTGAAACTTTAATATCAAGTCACGAACGTCAGTTAAGAAGAAACGTAAGTTAATCAAATATGTTAAGGCACGTCATCTTGACAGAAAGGAGGAATCTGTCATCTGCGAGAGAATGAAGGGACAGTTCAATTATGAAACAGAAAAGAACATTTTTCAAAAAATTAAATGAAATACTGTCCGTAAGAGTTTCAATTCAAGCTCAGGAAACAGATTTAATGCGACGGAGTTGAAAGTGACACTGTACGAGAAGTATTCTAAAGTTTACTTTGCTCACTTGCAGAGTTTGGAATTCAACGTTGACGTCGATCTGTGGCCAAAACAAAACAATGCGCTGTAAACTGGGGAATATTGTATGACAAATAACCTTGGATTCAATAATCTGAAGTTGGCAAATGAGACTGCTGCGACTTTCAACTTCTGCTGTGCGTAGCTTCATAGGCACAAGTANTCAATAATCTGAAGTTGGCAAATGAGACTGCTGCGACTTTCAACTTCTGCTGTGCGTAGCTTCATAGGCACAAGTAGCACGACGCTGCAGTATTATAGGGATGCCTGCAGTCGAATATTATTTCACATTAATAACATTTCTACTTACAAGAACGACACAATAATTCACGCGAACACAGCACAACTTTTGTGCTTGATTTGGTTCATTAAATGATTTATACTATAATACAATATTATAAATGCGAAAGTGTGTTTGTTTGTTTGTTTGTCCTTTCAAGTCGCAACGGAGCAACGGATCGACGAGATTTTTTGGATGGTTGGAGGGCCGGGAAGTGACATAGGCTACTTTTTATCCCGAGAAAATATCTCATACCCTCGGGGAAATTCTTATTGGAAAATAAAAAAGTACACAAACGGAATAACAATGCAACGTCGCAACCGAGCAACAGATCGACGTAATTTCTCGCACAGAAATAGTTGGAGGGCTGAAAGGTGATATTGGCTACTTTTTATAGCAAGAAAATATCTCAAAAAATTTACTCAATATGTAATTTCCTTTAATCATTCGACGTTAAACGACATACCAATTGTAGTTTTAAAAATTGACAATAGATGGCGTTCAAATAGTTTCAATTGACTGAATTTGCGTTTGGTTTCCTTTGATTCGCTTTTCGTTTTGGTTTTGTTGTTTAGGAATATTCGAATATTGTTCAATTTATTAGACTGGATTGACCTTTGGTAATGATTTGCACTTTGAATTGGATTTGTTGGTTTGGTATTTGTTTTTGTTTACTTTTTCGACTGTCTTTTTTTTTTGTTTAGTTTTTCATAGTCTGCTAAATAAATAATGCCTCGCAAACGAAAATCAAGTCTTTCAAGAGCAGATAATACTTACAGCTCCAGGACCTCAGTGACATGGTAAAATAATCTGCATGGATTGTATTTTAACTTCCCTGACCACAATTGCTTTCCCTGACTTTCCATGACNTGACATGGTAAAATAATCTGCATGGATTGTATTTTAACTTCCCTGACCACAATTGCTTTCCCTGACTTTCCATGACCAATTTCCATTTCCCTGGCATTCCAGGTCAATGGCAACCCAGTACTGGGCACTGGGCGATTGTAGATGTTCAACCCGTACAGTGAATATGAGGGTAGACCGATCTCGTTGGCTGCGCACAACCAATNTGACATGGTAAAATAATCTGCATGGATTGTATTTTAACTTCCCTGACCACAATTGCTTTCCCTGACTTTCCATGAATAATTTCCATTTCCCTGGCATTCCAGGTCAATGGCAACCCAGTACTGGGCGATTGTAGATGTTCAACCCGTACAGTGAATATGAGGGTAGACCGATCTCGTTGGCTGCGCACAACCAATNACTGGGCGATTGTAGATGTTCAACCCGTACAGTGAATATGAGGGTAGACCGATCTCGTTGGCTGCGCACAACCAATCTCCGTGTCCGAACCTTGAACTGCTTTTCCACCAACACGACTAGCAAAAACGGCGTGAATTGGATTTTGGGTTAGAACACTCTTTAGTAAACAAGTGCTTTGAGATGTCTGTACACTTACTATACCTAACCGATTTGTAGGGACACCCGAATTTCGCGAAAATATTTCCGCTCATGCCAGATTTCAATACCGTACGGGCGTACCAGCAGTTCTCCTTTGCTTATTGGCCGCGAGTATTTGTGAGAAAACATTTTCTTACTTGACTGGCCAATTATAAACATGTGAATCCTGTACTGTACGTCTGTGATTAGCGGACACACTCCTGAGACACGTAATACCTGGATCATCCAATCAAGAAAGGGGATATCTGAACTAAAGTGTTACGAAACGCAACTGTTCGTGAAATCTTTTGCGCGGAATTTCGGGCGTCCCTGCCCAGTTCGCAATTCAATTAGATTAAATTCGAATTAGTAAAAGTGTCNTCTTTTGCGCGGAATTCCGGGCGTCCCTGCCCAGTTCGCAATTCAATTAGATTAAATTCGAATTAGTAAAAGTGTCATTCACATAACAGTGCTTGTCAATTGAAAAGTTATGCTATAAGCGAACACGTTAATCCCTGCCGACCACGTGACTTNATTCACATAACAGTGCTTGTCAATTGAAAAGTTATGCTATAAGCGAACACGTTAATCCCTGCCGACCACGTGACTTTGACAGCTGTGTTGGTTTGGGGTAGGTCAACGTTGGGCGCGTGCGCAGAAGACCAATAATCGGTCTACCTCGCCTTTAGCCTGCGGTGCAGCCACGTCAAGAGGGCCGGGCGTGAACTATAACCGGGCCGGCCTTAGCTTCGCACCAGCGTGACGTCACGGCGAGGCACGGACACCGTGGCGAGCCGAGGGCCGCCTCTCAGCTTGCTGCCGAGACTTCGCCTGAGGCGGGGCTGATTGAGAAAACCCGGGGCCACCCACAAGCCGGAGCGATGACTTGCAGCGTGTTCTGTAGGCAACACATCTCGACCTGCAATCGCAACACGTTATTACAACGTTCTAGTAATAACTGAGGAGCATACAGCCTGGAAAATTTTCTAAAGGACCCATTAAGAGGAGG
>NQII01003572.1:173887-194012 GCA_002778355.1 Clitarchus hookeri
CACACTGCCACTTCTCCACCGCCGAATTTTTCACCGCGGGCACTACGCATGCCGCGAATCTAGCGTTCGCCTGGCATTTGCAACATCCAAACCCTCCCATCGGGCTGCCGCACGGTAAAGCGTAATCCGTCAATTCAAATCGCGCGTCCCCAGTTGTTCGCATTCCCGTGGCAGGGTTCTTCACGCCGCTGAAATTTGTGCTTGCGCTTTCACACGCTAAATGTGCGGTTCACGGGCAGGTGCCTGGGGTTTTGAACTCCGGTCCTCGTAAAGGTGGGTTTACGATTAAATACTGAAGAAAAATTAAGACTTGTACTTCGTTAAGTACACGGAAAATAAGTTTTATGATTGATCTAGCAACTGTTAAGTCTAGCCAATCAGAATCGTCGGATACAAAAGCAGCGGATGTAACCTACAAAAATGGGCAAGAGTGAAGATTATTTACATATATTTAATCATTTGTGGTTACTGCTTGTATAATCGTTTTGAAAAAACTCTTGGTATCATATAGAAGGAAATTCCGTCATTTACGTCTATACATATGTAGAAGGTTAAATAAAGCAAATTCAACAACCTCTTCCAATAAATAAAACATTACCTCGAACAGTTCTTTAAATAAAGAGGTATCGTCTCCATTGAAATAATTCATTGCATACGATTTCACTAGAAGGCACAACCTAAAATCCAAGATGTAAATACAGTTTCCCGCCAGCAATAAATGTCGCTGTGCTCCGATTGGCTACTTCGCCTTGACATGTACTTAAAATATAAAATATAACGATTATCTTGCGTCAAGCCAAGAACATACACGATCCGTACACACCAGTCATAAACCAATACTGAGCATGTTGATTCATATTCTAAGCACCCATATGCTGATTATGTTAAGTCAGTCGTAAACCCAACTTAACGCCCGCCGCAGGCATTGTGTTAGTTGCACAGTTAAAGGTGTAATCACAACCGTCAGCCAATCACCCGTCTGTTTTTTTCGTCCGTCGGTTGAAAGTGACTCACAACAGTCTATTATCCGTCCTCTTTCGTAGTAAGTAGATTTTGGTTGGAAATTAATTTTCAAGAGAAAAACATTTTTCGGGAAATAATTTTTTTTACGTTATAAAAATGTATACTAAATTATTATTTACGTTTTAAACTCCTGAATCTACTACCAAGATAAATAAACACATATCCACCGCCTTGCATTTTATTTCAAAGTGCGTATTCGCGTCTACGGAATGTCGCCAGAAGGCGGTGGCCCATCCATCGGTGCGTCGAAAGTTAAAAGTTTGAGAAATATTTGACGGATTGGCGGATAGAAAAAAAAAACATTGCACTGCGATTGGTTGAAGATGACGAGACCGCCGGACGGACGGTTGCGAACCCAGCCTTAGTGGCACTGCGGAGTTCACGTACGACGGTATTACACGGTGAAATGCCGTGTTCCCGTGCCACCTTCTTCAATGCTCGACGGCCACTGTCGGTCGACACATACGGCCCACCCGGCCGTGGTTGTGCCTTCCCGGTTCCACTTCACAGTCACATCCCCGACGGTCGACTTGGGCAAACAGCTAAAACTGACCCGGACGGATTGCTTACTGACGGGGCAGCTAATAACTGCACCATTTTTTTTTTTAAATAAGTAACCGGCGTGGTCGATAACTACAAATGTCGCATATCATTAATAAGTTCTGCAAGTGTGCAGAGTTTTGTGAAATGTAAAAGCTGACAGATGCCGCCGTATTAAGCTTACAAGTAGTGCTACGATAAGCCTGCCAAACGATTTGTGTGTTTTAAATACAACACACATCTTCATTCACTGTGGCGACAATACAAATATTGTACGTTGAAATGCCACGTATGCCGAACAATCCGAACAAACTTGGTATACTGGCACTAAGCACTGCCGCGGTTTTTTTTTATAGCCACTTTGTAAGTTACCACCAAGATGTTTGATACCACTACCTAAAAAACAAAACTACTCAACCAGTTACAAATTTGATACACGTGTCGTAATGGTAGGCCACTCTAAATATATACAATTTTTAAACATCAGACTTTTTTCTAATGGCTGTCTCATAATTAAATGTATTTCAACCTACCCCACTCGGTTCTCTGGCTTGCCTATTGAAAAAAAAAACGTTTACTGCCTCTTTCGTCTGCCATTATGCAAGATAGCGTCCATTCACGGTCGCTTCCAACTTTTCTGAATCCCCGCTAAAGTTCCACTTCCAGGATATTCCTCCGCCTTACGCAAACAAATAGCTTAACTAAGTATAGAAAATTACACCGAAGGAACAACGCGCCACAGTCGTGTGCAATGAATTTAATATTTTTCATAAGAATTATTTATTACTAGGCGTTACCATCACGCCTATTTTCTCACCGTTTTTATTCATATTAATTATGGATGAAAATTTTAAAGATAAAATATAAGTGAAATCACAGTTTAACCAAAAATAATATAGCTAATTTCATGTTAACAGAAGTACAAAACGCTTGCGATAAATGCGTCATACATGGGGTGATTTTTCAATCGTTTGATTTAAAAAAGTGCGAAGATACCGCGAATAGTGTATGATAAAATTTTAACATTTTATCTCAAGAACTAACGATTAACCGACGAGGCGTAATCTAGCATTCAAACGGTACTCTGGCAGACTACCGTATTCAAATATCATTTGAGATGAGATGCGATATACACCTTCAATATGGAAGTCACTCGCAAATTACCAGCGAATTTTGATGCACAAAGAAGACGAACATCAGACGAATTGAAACCTGTCTTGTTCACATCATCGCGAGTCGCATGCTTGCGATCACGTAAGTTGCTATTTTTCGGAACTTCCAAAAGTCTACTAGGTTGCATTTTCTTTCCAGTCCAGTCTTCACGGACCCTTTTTATCTCCTCCAAAATCCAGCTTGAAGGCTGTCTCTCAATAACGCTGATCAGTCAGAAAAAAAAAAAGTTAACTAGATCCGAAATTGCGATGTTTTTAAATACAAAATATCTTTATTGACCTTCCTCGACTAGTTATGTTCTTCACATTATTCCACGTGTTTTTCCTCCTTCAGAATAGAAAATAGGATACATCCAGGAAAATCATTTTTTTTAACCTTGTGTTCAAGACGGAGAAAACATGAATCTGATCTTCTCTTCGTTACTAATTGTCTTGATGGCAACGGCAATAGAATGACGATAGCAATTGTCGTTTTATCGCCCTCTTTGCGAAAGATGTGTAATGTGCTCTTACAGTTTTTGACTTGCCATGTGGGTCTCATTAATGGCAAGCAATTGTGTCTACTCTAATGTAAATAAAAAAAAAATAAAAAACCTATGGAATATTTCAATGTTTTTGCCGATTTACAAATTTGTTCATTGAAACACAGACGTAGTCGTTGAAAAGTGTCAGAAAGTCAACGAAAATGAGTGTAAATAGTCCCCTGTTTACGACGTTAGTCTTCTGTAAAACAAACGTTTTAAACTATAGCAACAATGCTGTGTCTTTTCTGAACGTATTGCTGTGTTAAGAGCCTAAAACGCAACCGTCATCGCTTAACATACTGAGCGAACTTAACACACGGGAAGTTTGTCGCCGTCACAGCGAGTCCTTATGGACGGATGTAACCCTGAAGCTATTTACATTGTTGACCAGGGATTCCCTTCAAAACGTATAGAACCGCTCGGCTCCGCACACAGCTGTAGGCGCTTTACATCCGCGGAGTTTATAACAATTTTCCACGAATACACGAAACAGCGGCGAACCTAGTATCTAATCAGAGGCGGATAAGAGTATAATGCTGCCGTAGCAAACATCTGGCGACTGAAAAAGAAACTGTAATTTCAGCTTTTTTTTTTATTTTAATTTTCCCGCCTCCAGGGTTCGTGTGTAATTTATTCCTCCCCTCTTTTGTGAGCAGTTCCCCGAGCCTCAAAGACCTACTTTCAAAACGATGAATGAGAAATATCACCCGCGGGGCTCTGTTATTACCCGACCACAATTACGTCACTCCTTTACCAACATTAACGCCTTAATGCAATCCGCCAGCAGCAAGTTTCTTTCAGGATAACACAGAAGCGACAAAACTTGAGATTTATCAATTTTTTATAACGGAGAAAAATTATACACATTGCTTATTTTAAGAATTAAAAAAAAAAAAAAAAAAAAAAAATCGAATTTTTTTTCAAAAAGAATGATTTTAAATGATTGACAATAGAACACTGTCATTCACGTCTAGCAACTCTAAAATATTAAATTGCAAATTCGTAATTTATTGCTCATAAATTTTATAAAAACGCTTCGATTGTTCTAGCTTGTGTTGTAAATCAGTTTTCACTGATCAGTAAAAATTCCTTTTTCACAGACTACGGAAGAAAAAATTAAATGTTAGTTTTTTTTCCCCCTGGTATGTCAAAACTGGCCACTATCACTCTCAAAAAATTATAAAAAGAAAACAGTAAAAACAAAAATTGTTTACCATAAAGTACAACTTACCTTAAATTATTTTGCACGGGCAAAATAATTTTAATATTTTCAATTCTATAGAATATTAAGGTGTGTAAACGTATTTACGAGCAAATAGAATAGGTTTGGAATGAATGAGTTGACATATTCGCTTACCTAAATACTAGATTTCATTTCCCTGTCGAAACTGACGACTTCGGTCGTACAAAACACTCGAGCACAAGTCACACACGCATTGCAGGTTGAATCTTTTCTTCTCGAAATTACGGGTTTTCTTCGAGGTTCATCCAACTAATCAAGTGTTCGTTTAACATCGACAAAAAAAGCGTGTCAACAAACCTTCGAAAAAATTAAGTGATATTTTTGACAGGTTGAAATGCAACGACGTCGGGAGGCGTGCAGTGGTGAACGTATAAATTGTTAACACGCGCTTTTCTTGCCACGCGACAGTCGTGCGAAGACAGACAGATATGCAACCACATTCACGTCCAATCCTACGACAGCAGTCGACACGCGAATCTTCGCGACTGACCGACTCCGCGAGCGCTTCTTGAGCGACTGCCGACTTCTAACATGGCCCGTCGCCACCAGGGGCGCTGCTATCGCAACCGCCGCGCACCGCACAGCCTCGGCAGTCGCAGCTGTCACGTCAATCCCCGGTGCATCACCCGACGCCGTAATCAACTTCAATTATAGTTCTGTAGAAGAAGACACACAGTACTTCTATACCGACACCTGGAACCAGGGTTTCGAAAAGCAGAGTCTGTGTGCNCCCGACGCCGTAATCAACTTCAATTATAGTTCTGTAGAAGACACACAGTACTTCTATACCGACACCTGGAACCAGGGTTTCGAAAAGCAGTCTCTGTGTACGGTATAAACGCCGCCAAAGTGAGGTTTCGCCGTATCTCGAACCAGAGGTTTGCAATTCAAGTTTCGCGTCGAATCTTAGGTTTCATGCGCGGTACAAACAATGAAACGTCGGTTTCGTTTGTTAATATGGCATAAAATGTACAACTTGGATATGTTGAAGTGTAAAACAAGTTGCTTAATTGGTTTACAAATGATGTGTGCAAATGCAGTGTGACTTTATAATTCTGCAGTGATACGAAAATAACTAATACACAATAAACTTACCGCATCTTTAAAAACGTTACGAAATAGCATTTTTTTTTTAAATTATGTTCTATCAAGCACTGTATGCGACCATAAATAACTTTGTCATATTTATGATTTTCTGTCAAATTTATTTCTTTTTCTTATCACCATAACAAAAAGGATTAATATTTTTATTCTTTGTTTCGATAATAATAATTTCCGGCATAAAAACACACGAAACACTAGTTTCCAAAACGGAGTTTCGTATGACGGTATACACACTTCACTAAAACCTCAGTTTGGAAAGTTGGGTTTCCGAAACTGAGGTTTCGGCTGACGGTATAAACGTACTGACAGAATACTAATGGAGCCGCCTACCTGCAACTGTTTTGCGCAGCTGTGGCACAGAAGCGAGGGGGGGAGGGCAATAAGGGCGACCAGCGGCGTGTGGTGAACCGTCGCAAGGTAAGCTGTGCAGTTGACGTCACAGCACGTGTGTGTAACGGGTACCGCATCGCTCTCTCGCGAGTGGCCGCAGTATACTCAGTTTCTCCCGGCTCCACTCTGGTCACTGGTTCCTGCTGCGTGCGCCGAGTGTGTACAGCACTGAGTAAACACCAGCTCACCTTGCAACACTTCGCCGCACGCCACTGAGGGCGACACACGCATTCCTAGTCCCCTACCGCTCTTATCCGCAAGGCTCTGGAACTGGCATGCAGTGTTCTCGTAGTGCTGCGTGTACCCATCGGACTTCAAGCCGTGACCTCAGTTTTATTGCTGGAAAGTCTGCAGTAAAGTCCGGTGCAGGACGGGGGCCCGCGGTGGTGTAGTGGTCAAACTACTCACCTCCCACCTAGACGAACCGGGTTCGACTCCCGGTGGGGCCGCTCCCGGATTTTCGCACGTGGGACTCGTGCTGGACGATGCCGTTGGTTAGCGGGTTTTCTCGTTCATCTCCAGTTTCCCCCGCCCCTGCATTCTGGCGCAGCTCCATACTCACCTCGCTTCACCCTCGTCGGCTCTCAAGTCCTCGATGTCAAGAGCTGTCCAAATTTCTCCACTCCAGTGCAGGACCCTACAATAGTTTGGCAAATTTCCGACCAGTATAGAGTAGAGTGGGGTAAACNAATTTCTCCACTCCAGTGCAGGACCCTACAATAGTTTGGCAAATTTCCGACCAGTATAGAGTAGAGTGGGGTAAACGTGCGCAGTGTAGTTTACATTTGTTCCCATGAATATTATATTGGCAATCCCGAGTCGGTCTGCAAAGTGTCATGGCAGAATATCGTAATATGTGAGAACTAGCTTGTACGAACTGCAACTAAACCATGCGGTAAATTTCATTTGTCATGCTCTTGATGAAATATTTTCTTTTCTTGCAACTAAATTATTTAAAGTAGGTGTAAGAAAATATTGAACTAGGTTTTCTGATTCGGTGGATTTTGATGTGCATTGTAATATAATAGAAAGTAAAACTTTTACACACACTATCTCAGTGAGTAAGGAAGGGTAAAGTGGAAATGGCGGGAAGTTTACTAGAATTGAACGAACTGAAGGGAAATGTGGACATTCTGGTTACAGACACACACAGGAAAATAAATTATGATAAGTAATAAATTTTTTATTTTTAATTTAAAAGCTAACTTGTATACCTAAAGGTTGCATTTTTATTTTTTAGACATAATGTTTATGATTAACTCATGGTAAGTAAAGCTGCATATGTATATAACTATTTTTTTGATAATAAAGAATTTGGGAAAATTGATGAACATCTATTGGAATGTACGTTTGTTGNTATGTATATAACTATTTTTTTGATAATAAAGAATTTGGGAAAATTGATGAACATCTATTGGAATGTACGTTTGTTGTTTGATCAATAAACATTATATTTGTAAACACAGCACGCTATTTACACCACGCTCATTCCAAAACCATGTTTACTCTTACTTTCCTCAGCTGTTACTTTACTCTTGGAGTAATGTAACATTTCGGCATTACAAACCCAGCAAAAAAAAAAAAAAAAACTGCAGAAAGGATGAAATTATTGTCAAAAATTCCCTGGACTTTTTAAGCTAATTTTGTGATCCAGATACAAGGTAAAGTAGTTGCGACAGCTTACATACACAGGTGCCAACTTGCTTGTTTTCCAAGAGTACAGGAGGAAGCCGGGACAAGTATTGCAATGTCTGCTATTACACATGCGTTAATTTTAATCGCCTCCCCACCCTTCCCTCTCTCTCACTGTGTATCATGTATGCTTACATTTAATGATTTCTACTCATTTTAATTACAAAAATACCTATAAATCAAATATATTTTTTAAAAAAATATGACAATCAGTTTACCATAAGTTGTAACTACTAAAATACTCAAGCAATGCTCCCCCCCCCCCCGCAATTTTTTTTCACTCAGATAAGAGGCCACAGTGATTTAATTGTCAGAATGCTCGCCTACCGGCAAGGCAAACCTGGTTCTATTCCTGGAGGGGTCACCCAGATTTTCACAGGTGGGAAACGTGGCAGACGTTACTGTTGCCCAGGGTTTTCTCAGGTCACACTTATTTCTGCCATAGTTCCACCTATATCCTCACCAGCACCTCAAGACCTCAACATTACATGCCAACCAAAACACCTCAACTCACGGGGTCAAACAAGCGCATCTGTCCCTGGTGGCGGACTTACGGGGGCCTGCAAAATAATACGTAAATTATTTTTATTTATTGTAGGAATTACAAATCGGCCAACCTGGATGTCCGGGGGTGAAGAGGGGGCACGTCCGAGCATTCCACGATGTACACAACCGGAAAAGGAAAGGTACTGCTGGGGAGTCCACGCACAGTATGTTCCGAGTTAGCCAACAGGACTGAGGGAGTGTACAAAGTGAACCCGTCGTTCCTCTGCTTCTTTTTGTCTATGGTTATCGGTCATCATGACACTAAGCCCCTAAAAGAGATGCTGTTGGAAATTTTATATTAGGGAAACTTGCACATGTTCGCTACAAATTTATATGCGTATTGCGACAAAATGTGCAGGAAACTCTAGAATATTTTAAATCACAAACAACTATGTTACCTTAAATTTGGTACATATATTTACTGATGTAATAGGTGTAGACCTAATAATTTTTTTCCAAGTAAAATTCATCCCGAAACATTTGAAATGAAAATAAATTTAGTGTCAATAATTATAAATATTTTGTAGTTTGAAACCATTTAAATTTCTTTATGAAAATTGACAGTGCTGAAAACAAACCATTGCCAATNATAAATATTTTGTAGTTTGAAACCATTTAAATTTCTTTATGAAAATTGACAGTGCTGAAAACAAACCATTGCCAATCTTAACTGGAACATACCATATTGCAAAGTAATAAATTAAAATTTCCAAATGTAATTTATTACAGCACAGTCCGTGACGGTTGTCACTTCAAGAACTACGCGGTGTGTTACGTGCAGATTGAGACCTACGAAAAATTCTCACTTACCTGTGCGATGNTTGTCACTTCAAGAACTACGCGGTGTGTTACGTGCAGATTGAGACCTACGAAAAATTCTCACTTACCTGTGCGATGGTCCAGGCTAGCCCCCCGCATGCTGCTTAGCGGAGCGTCAGGAGACGTGCAGCGCAGAGGTGTTCGCTTTCTTGAAGCATCGCTACTTTCCCTCAATTCCCCTCTGCTAGAGACTGCTTGGGTGTGCGTGGCATATGCATTCCCACACTAGAAGCTATTTACAGTTTATCAAGCACTTTTGAAATCAACATTAGAACTGCTAATATATGCAGGTACGGTCAGCGACTGCCCTTGCCCATGTTTTGAGAGGCAGAATTTAATATTTAAATTTCCCTGCATAAATTCGCACACATGATTTGTTGAGCGTCTGGTGGATGGAACGTGATTTTGGACATCACTATAGGTATCGGTAACCACATGGCTGTTATAAACAGTGAGGATTCCCATCGAACTTGAGTGGCTTATTCTGATTGGCTGCACTGATAGACGTGGAAGCGGAGTACAATAGGGAGACTAGCGTGTGCTTGGCGAAAAGCCTGCATGCCACTTTGTCAGTTCTTGTGAGTTTCCAGCGCACGCATTCAGAACATACCATACCCAGTTCAAGGCAAGTCAAGGTTAGGCAACAAGAGTTATGCAGCGGGAGAATTTTACCTTCTGCCGTAGAACATTTCCCAGCAACTNGCAAGTCAAGGTTAGGCAACAAGAGTTATGCAGCGGGAGAATTTTACCTTCTGCCGTAGAACATTTCCCAGCAACTACCAGAGAACTAAAACAACAAGTTAATTGACTTGCACAATTTCGTGATAGCAACGCAAGAAGCCAACGAATACATTATTTCACATATTGGCAACGTAAATCAGAAGCCTGTCTATTTTTGATGTGCTGCAATGCACACGAGTGAATGAAAAGGGAGCATCTAATGCAACAGTGTGCATGACGGGAAATGAAAGGCTACGNCAAGTCAAGGTTAGGCAACAAGAGTTATGCAGCGGGAGAATTTTACCTTCTGCCGTAGAACATTTCCCAGCAACTGCCAGAGAACTAAAACCACAAGTTAATTGACTTGCACAATTTAGTGATAGCAACGCAAGAAGCCAACGAATACAGTATTTCACGTATTGGCAACGTAAATCAGAAGCCTGTCTATTTTTGATATGCTGCAATGCACACGAGTGAATGAAAAGGGAGCATCTAATGCAACAGTGTGCATGACGGGAAATGAAAGGCTACGNTGCTGCAATGCACACGAGTGAATGAAAAGGGAGCATCTAATGCAACAGTGTGCATGACGGGAAATGAAAGGCTACGCTGCACAGTGATACTGAGTCATTGCAGACAGGTGGAAACTTTTACCATACATAAATTTTAAAACGGATGTTGTTGCCCAAGGGTGTAACGTTTCCAACAGGCATTCACGTGTGCATGCACAGAAAAGCATAGATGGATGCCATCCATGTCAAACACTGGGTGAAGACTGTATGGAACAGATGCACCAGAGTACACCTGAAAATAAAATAAAAACTGAGCTTTGTTGGTGTGGGACAGCTTTCATAGTCATCAAATCGAAGTGGTTAAATACCTACGTGCTGCAAGAGATGAAGAGTGGTGTTGCGGTCAGACTAGGCGGCCTTACATCAAACCTGCAGCTTCCCGACGTCTCATAAACAAGCTGTTCAAGGGCCATCTCCTCAAGTTTTATTCTGAGTAGATGGCAAGTGGTATACTGTGTACCATATAAGAAGGCCACATTCTTGACAGTTGGAAATCGCAGTGTCTTTTCGTTTATGTATCCATTCGCCATCAACAGGCGTGTCAAGAATAGGCTTTGAAGTGGCGAGTCAGCACGTCCAGGAGGTGCTGCTTCGTGTGGCAATTGGTGAACTACTTGGGTGGCGCTGCATTCGTAAACGCGGTACACGAAATATATGTTACTTTAAAAATTATACAGAGATCGCGGGAAAACAAAATTATTTGTATATGCGCGTGAATACGTTATTTTAAACAACNACTTTAAAAATTATACAGAGATCGCGGGAAAACAAAATTATTTGTATATGCGCGTGAATACGTTATTTTAAACAAGTCTATAATATGTTTCTGGGTGTAGTTCGGGATATGGATAACAGATGGCATGGAAGGGCATATTGCAAATGATGGTGCGCTTTTAACTCACAAGATGGCAGCACCTGGTTTGAGAGTCTGGAAACTTTGGATTTTTTCGTCACATTTGGATACGTATCGTTTTATTGTGCATCTCATTTTGAACACCTATACATTACTATTTTATCACGAAGTTTCGTTTCTAAAACTAAAAACTGCTGTTTTATGACCACGTAAAATAAAATGTATTAATTAATCTACGAACTCTTTCTTATCCGCGTATCTTCTGCTTGTGTGATGTGCTTCGGCACTGCTCTCAGAATAGCCAACGTAATATTAACTTTTGTTCGTTCGTGCATCAGCTGATACAGGATTTTGTAAATGGCAGGTTATTTGTTTTCAATATATTAAGTTGCCACTCACTGACACTCAGAAAGTGGCCTTCTTATATGAAATGAACTATACCCAAGGACAGACTCCAGGTGGCAAAGTGAAATGGCCGTCACTCCCAATGATCTGCGGATGGGTGAAACAGAGCTGGGTCCTGACAAATAACGTCTTCATAAAGAGCTCCAAGGAGAACAGGCATCTCTTCAGAACGCGATGGCAGTGAGAACAACGTTCTGTGACGAAGGAGTGACAGCGAGCCAAGCGATGCAGACGAGACCGAGACAAATCAGATTCCGACAATGCAGAGGTTACAGTGGCAAGCAGTCACCTCTGTGAAATCTTGCAATTCAAATATTGTGTCTGGTTTTGTTGCGTGTGTAAAGTTTTTCCTGTTTGCTGTGCATATACAGCGGAACCCTGTTATGACATTTATCAAGGGCCCTGAGAAATGTCACCCTTATATAAGGGAAAACTTCATAAAGAGGTGTGTTGGAAAACATACTTGTGGACCAAGAGAAAGCAGCTTCTTAAGCAGGAAAATGTTACAAGAGGAGATTCTATAACAAGGTTTAACTGTACTTCCTTTTCATAGTAATGTCAAAGCGCGCTAGGAATAAAAGTACTTAAATTACACCTGAAAGTACTGTTAGCACCACAACTGCCGACGGGTGAATTTACGGAGAGCAGGATGAGGATCTGAAGGGGAAAGGTGGCTGTGCGCGTAGTCTGCTGTAGTGTTAAAAACATTAACCTCCATACAATTAGTTGCGTTTTTGCCAATGCACACAGAGTATTTTGGAAACGGTTTGTACACAGCCGAGCTAACCCCAACATCAGCTACAAGCTGGGCCGTGCTTGCGACCCGCGTACACACATCTAGCGAGGCGAGGCGAGCCACCAGCACTTCTAGTGCTCACTAAGCACACAGTAGAACCCTGTTTTAACATTTTTCAAGGGGTCAGTAAAATAAAGTTATATGCAGGAAAATGTTTTAAACCGGTTAACAGTATTACGCCTGCAAGGACACAGAAAGAAGAAAAAAAAAAAAAATTATAATGTACTAATTTTTGTATCTAAATAGCTAGTCAAGTTCTACAATATCTTCATCTGAATCATTTGATCAAAAAATTATCAGTGATCTGAATTCCATGAATCATAGCATTATCAATTAATGCATGACATGCATTCTGGATGCTTGTTCACTCATCTGCTCTTGGTTATCATAGTAATTTTCAGGACCAACACCTCTAAAATCCTTAATATTTCAAGTATAAACTGTTTTCTGTATCTGTAGGTTACTGCATTATTAATATGCATGTCTAAAATTTTACTCAAGAGAAAAATTGCATTTGAGATGCTACAAGGAATTGAACAAACACTGATGCAATAAGCAGGAAATTAAAAATGTGAACATTGTTCTTTGTAAGAAATTTAAACCATTAAACCTTATGGAGAAATGGCGGGACAATGAAATAATGGTGTTATATGCGGGAATGTTATAACAGGGTTACACTATACTCTTCTTCGCTGTCTTGCAGCAATTATTTCAAAATTTCAACCTCAAAATTTTTTCTTCCCACAATGCTTGTACTCAATATTTCTGGGGCTTACATATAATCAATGTGGGATTATGCGAGAAATTACGGTACACACACATACAAGCTCCACTTAGAAAATTTTATTGCGCAAGCATTTTGGTTAAATATGGCAGCTAGTTAATCAGTTGAACACATTTCAAAACAATGAAATGTGAAATAGTTTATTTTGGTTAATATTTGATATATGATATGGTTTAGATCTTCAATCATAAGGATGTCCACAAATGGTACATGTACATAATTTTTTCAAACACACACTTTATTTAAAAAGGTGTGTGGCGGAGGTAGGGGAAGGAAAGGTAATTTTGCCACACTTGGTTCGTGGCACAGAAAATTAAATGACAATGGGGTACATACACGATATATATATATATATATATATATATATATATAATTTATTTAAAGTCTGATTTTTTAAACTTACACCACACACAAAGGAAAAGGTACAATGATTTTTTTTTGTTCCGTATGTCGCCAACATTGACTCGCGAGTCGTCAGTACAACTGTCTGAATCACACGATCAGAAAGTGATGCGTATGTATTAATATTTGTACACATTTGGTTACTCTACAGTCTGACAAGCTACGCAAAACTCCAGGAAAAAAAAAAAAGTGAAACACGTGATCTTTACCATCCCCCAATCCTTCACTCTTTATAACCAATGCAACAACTTCAAAGTTGTGCAGGCAGTTCAGAGAAAACGCGTAGACGCAAATCACTTGCAAACTGAAAACTTTTCTAACTACCTGTTGCCAGTAACAAGGCATTAACACGAAACAGTAAAAACCACAAACGACAACAGACATGACAGCGGAATAGAGGAAATGGTGCAAAGTAAGAGAAAATACGTTTATTTTTTTTTTACATGTCTGGTGTAGGAATACGCTGTGTTGTGAAACAGACTGTCCTATTCAACGCTCCACATCCCTCCCACCATGGCTTCAGCCGAGAAAAACTGTTCGCGTCGCACCGACGACGAATACAGCGTTCAATCCCCGAGGTCTTGAGATAAGTTTACAGAGCAACACACATACTCACTTTTACTCAACGCGAGGCAACGTTCTCGAGCACGCGTTCACATAAACTTTGTGCTCACTACGGTGCAAGTCCAAGGCAAGTATTTTTGACAGTCATACTGGCAAGAAATTCGTTCAATGTTGTGACAACACAAGCTCGGTTCACACAAATTTAGTAGCTTGCCTGGCCAGCGGGTCTGTTGACTCGACCATTCCAGTTTGCCGATGGAACCCGGTTTCTCAACTCCATTAGTCGTTGGCTAGGATCGTTTACATATGGTATTCATTTTCTTCAGCATCACTTTTGCAGCAAAATTTAAAATGGCGGTCTCCTGTGCAATATTTTTATGCGCGGCATTTACAGTTTGTCTACTCCCATAATCGGAATGAAAAAATTTCCACGCAATCTTGTCATCTTAATACAGACACAGGAATTTCGTGCTTCGCTCCGACAACCTGATACAGCTCGAAAAACTTTAGTATTTAGCGTACAACATATAATGCCATTTGAAGTTACGTGTGTTAACTGGCAACATAAATACTGCCCGGCATCTGATGGCAAGCACGTTTACAGGAGTCAAGCGGCCTTTAGATACCAAGAATTAGTGTAGCGGGGGAAGACCAGTGTTTGTAGGAGCTAGCCCTTCAAGTTGTTGGAATGGTAGTTGCGACTCACCTGCACGAGTCATCCAACACGTTTACACAAGAAAAATAGTGAATACACCGGTTACCAGCCTACTCAACTAGACCGCTTTGTACGAGCAACTAAACTTGTGTAAACCAGGCTGTAGAAATCGCTGGCATGCACAATATACTCCGTATTCCTCTATAAAGTTTCAACACGGGACTGAGTTGTAAATTTCGAACACTGATGCTTAAAAACAAAGAATTATCTTCCGAGTATCTCCACCAATGCAAATATGCTTTGTGAATTAATTGTAACAGAGTCGGAACAACAGAGACACTAGCCATTAAATCATAACAGACTTCTTGGACACACATTTACTAAAAAAAAAAAATTCACAAAAATTGTCAGTATGTGAATATTTCCTTTGAACGCACAATATTGTAACCACCAACGTGTGACAAACTTTCAAAATTGGCAATGCAAATGGAAAGAAAATGACAATCACAAAGTACCAGAAACAAGTCACCAATACATATCTTTACATTTGCAGAATTTTTTTCTTTATTAAAAAAAAATTAAAACTGCTTTTATAACAGTGTAACAATGCTGCCAATCTAAAATGAATTATGTATGTTAACAATTTACTTATTAAATGTACACATACTATAACATCAGTCATCAAATGTCTTCTTACAGTATTACTTTCATTAAGTCAGATGTACTTACAACTGGGAAGGGTGCACAAATTCATGGGTGAGGTTACTTTATTTTACACTAGAAATACTACACTAACAAAGCCAATTTAGCACTTGGCACCTTACACCTTTAATACTTATTTAAATACTGGTGGAAAAAAAAAAAACATAAATAAAGCTAGAGGCGGAAAAACTAGAATGTTAAAGGAAAGCTATGCTAATAGCACAAATACATAACTCTGCAAACAAAACTATTCAGATTATGTGCATATGAGTTTTAATGTTTACAATTAAAAAAAAACCAATTTATCATGTACTTTACTAGTTGACTTTTACAGGTCAACTGAAACAACGTTTGAAATATCATTCATAAATAAAACATTTATAACCCTTTTTCATAAGGTATACACAGTTTCTAAAATGTATTTTTCAATTTTGCATGTTTCAAAATTGGAAATGTTATCTTGTACATTTTTTTCTCCCCCCTTCTTTAAGAATGCAGTCTTTTAGCAGTGCAAAAAAAAAATCCACTATAATTCTACATGTATCAAAATTACCAACTTTGATAATACCACCCCAAGTTTTCATT
Organism: Clitarchus hookeri; assembly: GCA_002778355.1. Taxonomy (NCBI): domain Eukaryota; kingdom Metazoa; phylum Arthropoda; class Insecta; order Phasmatodea; family Phasmatidae; genus Clitarchus; species Clitarchus hookeri. The sequence continues at coordinate 189,979 of NQII01003572.1, forward strand.
TTTACCTTCATAGCTTTCTTTCAAAAACATCTATATTTTCAAAAGTTATAATTGCAGTACCTGTAGCTAACTGTTTACAAAGTACTTTTAAAACTAGCTAACTGTTTACAAAGTCCTTTTAAAACACCAAAATAATAAGAAAGAGAAACACTGCATGCCATGTGAACACTTATGGAAAGCAGATGGACAGCCAGATATATTTGTAGTATGAATTACTAATTTGACTGTGGTTTAATTAATATGTAATTAACAATAAGTTAACATTTAACTGTCAGACTGAAATACATTTAACAAGGACACTGTGTCGGCTGTCTGGCAAAGTTAAATCGCTTGCAGGTCTGAAACTATAATTTCCACGAGTGGGAAACATGATGGATGTTGCTGTTGAGTTCTCTCACGGTACTGCTACGCTAACGCAGTCCACAGCTTCTTCAACTCATCTCTCCAGGCTGGCCGAAAACAACAGCCGTGCCCCTTGGTTAGGGCTAGCTATGTATAATAGGTGTTGCCAAAGCTTCAATCTCGCCCATGATGATTCTGCATTGACGGCAGGAAAACATGCAGATGTCTACATTGAAATTATGTAACATGAAATAATCAGGAAACTGTTTTCACTTATGGTATTGATGGTAATTGTGTTTGTGGTGGTACTGATTGTATTAGTGGTGATGGTAATGGTGGAAGTTATGATATTGGTGATCATACTGGTGATGATGGTACAGGTGGTCAAGGTATTGGTGGGGTGGAGGTGATCACAACATTTTGGTGGACGTGGTGATGGTATAGGCGATGAAAGCATTGGTGGTTCGAGTATTAAAGATGATGATGGTAATGGTGTTGGTGGTGATATTGGTTGTGGTGGTGGTGATGGTAATAGTATTAGTAGATTTGTGTGAATATTTGGTATTTCAAAACGAAAATCTTCAATTTCGATGACTATTCAGATGTTTAATGAATGTTAATTTAGTGCACCAACAAACGAACACTTTGTTTGTAAATTGCTATCTTTGTTTTTACTATTATATGATTAAAATAAATACAATTTAAATATAGGCAATCACCTTTGTGATAAATACTCCATATCCTACAATTTTTTTGGTTTGGTTTTGCAATTGATTTGTTATACTGAATAACTTTTTTAAATGTTATGAAATTTTATGAGCTATTATGAAATTATTTTTAATTTTTGTTTCAGTTCCATGAAAGATGTTATCATAGTTTTTGCTTTCGTTTTGTGAGAAAGAGTTACATTTGTACAATCCTAAGTATTGGTGGTGGTGAAAAGGGGGAGGGGGTTAATAAATGGTGCTAACACGAAACCAGCTGCCCAACTCAGAATAGGCACCATTTTCGACCAGCGTTGAGAATGAGAGAAGCAGGAACGAAGCAGCCACAGCGGAACAAGCCCGCGGACACATACAGAAAGTTATTCTGTGCAACTTACGAGAGACTCCCAGGTAGAAAAATTAGTAGCCCAGAGGGCCTTCAAATGAAAAACTATATTTTATTAATCATACTAATCAATAAAAATTTTTTTTTCCAAAAGTATTGTGAATTATGCAAAAAAAATTAGATACTGCCATAGGCTAATGTTGCACCTTTTCCAAACTATATCTTACTCTAAAGAGTTATCTCGGGATTCCTGATCTTTTACTATTGGACCACAAAAATGTTTTTACTTTCATCTACGTACTTATGTATTATCTTATTAACACACATGACTTGCTACAGATACCCCAGAAAACTACACCTGGTAAAACAATTTCAAACACCTCCTATGTACAGTACTTTACACAGTAATTTTTTTACAAGTATGATAATCTACAACCCTTGACAATCCTCATTTACGTCTATTCTAAAGTTTGAAATTGACACCCACACAGGTATTTCAGAACCATTAAAAAAATTCAACCTTGTTCAACTACTTTTGACGTTAGACCACAGAAGAAAATTCATTGCTTCTGTAGTTTGCTGGTAAAATGAGATAAAACTAAGGCCTGCCAAATATTTCTGAAAACCACAGAGTACTTATATACTACGTAATTCATGGGCAATTTGCGCAGTCAAGCGGTTAAGCTCCTATTGCCATGCATGTTGCTACGACCAAAAGACAAATCAAAGGTGTAGACAGTCCCCTACCTTATCACTTTCATTTTTGTAAACACATACTAAAACTTTATAAAAAAAAATAATTGACGATTACCTTTATAAATGTTTTTTCCAATAGGCTACCTGATATTTTCTCACGAAATTCACAAAAAAAATATTAATGAATTATTGTGAAATTTAGTTTTTTCTGTAGACGGGAAAAAAATTTCCATACCAGTCTTCCAAGTCAGAGGTTTTTAATGCATACAAACTTATTGTTTTCCGTCAGGTTGTCTTGTTATGGACTTTACAATGCACCGCTATGTAAATAAAATGCGAAGGCTTGACCTTGTGTATCTTGATATCTTAGTGCAGCAATTCTCAAACTGTGCTTCATATCAGTACGTAAAAGGATCCACGGAAGTCTACAGAATTTTTAGAAGTCATAATTCAGCAAAAGTGCTCTTTTTCTAGCGGATATTTTATTTGAAACGTGCAAATTACAATGTGGCTCCACTTATTTTGCCCTGAGGGGGGGAGGAAGTTTGGCACACTGGAAATTATTTCTACCCCTTCCAACAGAGAACGTGTGAAGCAAACTCATCTGTTCTTAATAACTGTAATCTTGATTTACGTTGATGTAACACAATGCTTTTTAGAATTTTTTTGGCGAAACCTATTCCACAAGTATAAGCCACTGAATCGTACAACTGACACACTCCTACGTAACAAGCACAACTGCTGATGCTGTTACGTCTCGCCTAGAATTCTCCCACCGCAACGCCGACGTAAGAAAGATTTGACTGGGCTGGACTGACCCTAACCAGGCGCGGATACCGGCAGCTCTATCTCAAGTTGACATTTTTGGTTTGGCTCGGCCGCCGCATGCTAACACCCCGTCTCTTGCGCGCAGCCAGCTAGCGCGGTCGCCACAGAGTGCGGGTGGGAAGAAGCAGAGTGTTACCCTTGCGTACCCCGACCCTCGTGGATATGTACGGTTTCTACCAAAAGTTTAAGAACACCCAAGTCAGGAACACAAGTTCCATATTAGAAAAGGTTTTTTTTTATTCATACTTGACACCCAATACATTATTTAACTGTTTCTAGCATGTGTTCTATAAATATTAAAAATAATCTATGACATCTACTGCAGTTTTAAGATGCATATTTATTCTTGCAAGCATACTGCGGTTGCAGATTGTAACATTTGTGTGTATTGTAAAATAGATCAAATCCATCCCAAATTGCCTGTTCGTTCCGTGTCCATTTTCCTACGTATCCGTGCATTGTAGGATAAGAAGCATACACAACAAGTAGTATTTGTTGTAGAGTTTTTATAGCGAAATATGTAATTTTTAACACTTATTTAAAAAAAGAACATAAGTAATGAACAAAAATATTTTAAAATTATTTCTGGTGAAAATGTTTTATTTTGAAAACACAATAATACAAAACATTTTAAATACCAATGTGACACAGTGTGAAAATGGCTGGTGGTATTGAAACTTTCGCAGACCCACAAAGTGCATCACCTGCCTTACGCTTCAACAAGCACAACGATATCCGCCGCTTGCACCACATTGCAGATCCTCGAAGGCTGTTCGGAAAGCATGCTCATCACGCAGCCAGCCTTAACACAATCAGACCTGCAACTCACGTGCTCAAATGCTATTAGTCTGAGTAGAGAGAGATAGTTGTGATGTGGCCGAGGCCACTTGTTCCACGAGACAGACCCACAGGGGATGGCTCTTGTGCTTGGTTTTAGTGAACTCTTGACGGGTAGAGTTTCTCACAGGTGAGCTATTCGTTGAATAAATCCTGCAGCTCATTATTCCTGAGTTTCAACTACTTACTGAAGAGAGAGCAAGAGAGCGAGAGAGAGCGAGAGAGAGCAAGAGAGCGAGAGAGAGCAAGAGAGAGAGCGAGAGAGAGCAAGAGAGAGAGCG
>NQII01003572.1:194208-206032 GCA_002778355.1 Clitarchus hookeri
GAGAGAGAGGGAGAGGGAGAGAGAGGGAGAGGGAGAGAGAGGGAGAGAGAGTGAGAGAGAGAGAGAGGAGACATCTCTGCTTGTTTACTCTGTTATCTTATTCTCTTAATAATCCAGAGTCCAAACACACCACATCCACAGAGGCTTCTTGACGAGGGAAAGGTGAAAGCTGGACACACATACAGACCATAAAAGGCCAATAAGGCCAATAATTCCTGAAGCGGGTGATTTGCGCTTCACGACGGGGGAGGTGGTGGTCCGTTGCAACTCGACGCCCATGCTGTGACTGTTCCACCAATCTTTCTTGGACCAGAGCCCTCCAGACACGACGGTCAATCACGGTAGCAGGAAACCATCACTAGGTAACACCCAGGTTAATTCTGAGTTACTGTCACCACCCCAATTGATTCAACATGCCGCCACGATTCTCCACCAGGTGTCGGAATTAGAAGACTGGTGTGAGTGACTGGGATCCTGGCACAGACAGGATACGGCTAGACGCTGAGCTTACTCATCCACCTCTGCATGATCCACCGCGATCCTCTACCAGAAGCAGAGGTTCGGAGAACGGCGAAGTGTCCCTGGTCCTGCTCTTCCAGGGGCCATCGTGGTGTGATAGTTAGACTACTCGCCACCCACTTATGCGAACCGGGTTTGATTACCGGCGGGGTCGCTCCCGGATTTTCGCTCGTGGGAATCATGGCGGACGATGCCGCTGGTCGGTGGGTTTTCTCAGGGATTTCCCATTTCGAACGCCCCTTCATTCCTGCACTGTTCCATACTTGCCTCGCTTTACCCTCATCTGATTCAAGACGTCAATGTTAAGAGCCACCCAAATCTCTCCACTCCACTCCACTCTTGCGCTTCCACTGGGGAATAACATTACACGTCTTCACTGCCACCAAGANCCCAAATCTCTCCACTCCACTCCACTCTTGCGCTTCCACTGGGGAATAACATTACACGTCTTCACTGCCACCAAGAGACTCCTGTATTCCTCCCGAACCTACCCTTATCTATGCCATTTTCCACTTGAGGGTGAGAAAGGAAGGGTAAAATGGCTGCAGCTCAACACACTTGCTAACCAAGTAAAGGCATCCTTGATCGCCAACCCAACATACAAGGCAGCTCCGAATCGAATCTCTGCCAGGCGCCAGTGTTCCGCACCAAAAGGGAATAAACTTGATGCTGCCACTAACCCACAACCAAGCAAATAACACTTAAGTGATTTAATAAGCAATAATTTTGAAAATACAGTGCTTATTGCAAAATTGTTGCAATCACACAACACTCTTTAAATCCTGAAGGAAATAAATAATTTTTACATCATAAATGTCCATGTTTAGAAACTCCCATCTGTACAAAAATGTGCAGCAATGCACATTACAGTCAACTCTCGTCGTACCGTAAACGCGCGTACCGATAAACCGTATCCACAGTTACTTTTCAGTGCTCCCGGCAAAACTCCTATATAAATAATGATAATGCTTACCGCTTGTGTCGTTTATCGGATGTTGCATCGATCAAAGCACATTTTGGCCCTGTCACCTAAGATTTCCCGCAACAATCGTTTTTAAGCTGGTTGTTTATTCAAACGTGTAGTAACTGGACGTGAAATACATCTCTGCAGTGCGGTGTCTGTCTTCCCAACACATCTGCGGCATGGTGTGCGAGTCTGACTTGCTACCTCCCCTTACGTGCCTGACGAGAGGGGAAGTGGTTACCTAGCAACCAGTGTGGCAACCTTGCGTCCTCTCTCTCGTCTTCTTTCTGTCTCTCAGCCGTGCACCTTCCCTCCTCCCCTTGCATGCCTTTGAGGGGGAAAGTTGTTGCCTAGCAAAAGAAAACGCGTGTCTGTCTTCTCTCTCAGCTGTTAACCCCTTACACGCCTGGCCACAGTGCAAGTTAAGTGTGCCTGGCGATCGTACAAGTTTTATCAAGCAATAAATTTTAAACAAGGAATTACTATTCACAAAGATGTTTTCTTTGTGAATAAAGGTAGTTTATTCACATAAAGTTTGGTGTTTAATTGTATCTGATGTAAAACCAACATGATTTTAAAACAAAATATTAATTTAACTTAGTGGACAGCATCCTTCACGAATAACATGATATGCCTAGATCCATATACTTGACCTCCCCTTGTCACTAAAAGTTGTTTGAACATCAAACAACTTGTATTACCAAACGCAAAGTTCATTTTCAGTAAATTCCTGCAGGAAAATCTGAGGATTCTCATTAATTAATTTCGTTAGACACGCATCTTTTGAATAACCAGTAATCCTGTATGGGCCTATTCGACAACTTTTGTCGTCTAATAATGGGTAAGCACAGAGACCGAGCGCAGCAAAAATCGTGACAAGGAAAATCAGAGGACGTGGTTTTGAATGATTAATTATTAAAGACTGTGAAGAAACAGATTTTAATTGCCTTATTTATTAATTTGCCAGGCGTAAAGGGGACGAAGCTACACACTTGGGCCTGATGATGTACAGAAGAGCGTGCCCAAACACAGCCGATGTCTATTTTCCACTTGCCAACCAAGAGAGGGAGGATTCAAGGACACTATGCTACCATAACTAAATTTGACAATCTACGCCATTTATGAGAATAGATGCGGAGTGGTGACAGGGAACAAAATTAATGTTACATTGAAAATAGGTGCTGTTCATCATGTTTTTTTGCCAGGTGTCTTGAACAACTTTTTCATGTATTGGTCACACCCCCTATTTAAAAAATTTTTTGTNTTTTTTTTTGTACAAACTGTGTGTCAATTATGCAAAAAAAAATACTGTTCTGGTACATAATTAAAAAACATGTCTACACACAAGTTAAGGTTTTTTTTTTGGATGCATTTAACATTTTTCGGAAATGTATTTTGATGGTTAGACATCCTCAACGATGATGTTGAAATAAAGCCCCTTACGCTTGATTAACTCTTCGAAACCTCAATACGTAAGCCACCCAAACACACAAAAAAATTAAAAATCAAACGAAAAAAAAAAAAAAAAAAAAACACTGTTGTTTATTTACCAGTATAATATTTTTCTGTAACTGATGGATTTAGTTCCAGAATACTCCTTTACATTTGTATACATCAATGACGGCAAGCGTAACTCCAGTCCACTTTGCGGTACCCATCACAGATAAAACAAAAAACACATTATACTTGTAGGAAAACGCACACTGCTTCTTCATATTAGGACCATGAAGATAACTACTGTGGCTTGTACAGGGCCAATCCACACAGTTCTTTGTGAGGCACACGCCCAAAATAACTGGATTATAACCTATTCCTTGGGTTAAGTAAGTTGAACAGTAAAATAAGTAAGTCAAACCACCTGGCCTATCATAAATGACAAGGCATAAGACCAGCTGAACAGAACACATGTACACAAATTAGTTTGGTGGAACAAGTAAGGGAAAACACTTGCGCTTACATGTTACTGTAAAAGATATTGACAACACGGCTGTCGAACTGTCTACCAACAGCTCTGAACCTTTACCAAAGACTGTAAAAGCAGCCTACGATGCTACGAGCCATTACTCACATACGCTACATTCAAAACATACAAAATACAAAAAACATATAAATAACATCTTTTACCCAATATACACTTAACAGATAGCTCCTGTAACAACATACATACAAATATAATCCACATGCTATTCATTAACAAAACCAGTCTTAAGACACCTTCTTCTGCAGTAACTTTTACATTAATTTGAGTCCCGTTATTTACGTGGCAGCCTGCAGTTAAAGGATGCAATCTCTTATGCTCTGCATTTACACTTCAGAGGAATAACTAGTAGCAAAATAATTCAATGGCAATCGAAATACTGCCATTAAAGTCCAATGAAAATTTATTTTTACACTGATATTGCTTGCTACGTTCCATCATGCAAAATTTTTTGCCGAACCAATTTTGGTGACTTTACACCAGTGTCCAACTCAGTGCAGGCAAAACAATGACTTGCATTTGATTCTCAACATGCTGCATAAAAAAAAAAAAAAACACAAAATAATCCCATATCTTACACCAATTACTGCTGTTTTCTGTGCATATTAAATTTTTAAGTATTAATACTTAGTTCAGTTTCAAAAACTCAGTTTTCTCAAGCTCAGCTATTTCACACAACCAACAAACATAAGTTTTTTTTTTTATAACAGCGTTACTATCAACAAATCCTTGATCCTCAAAAGAAGATCCGTTTTCCATAAAAACAAGATAGATAACCACAGTATTCATAACAGATATAAAATGTGCAACGGTGCATAACGAACCATTTCATTTGACCGTCAACTCACACTCTCCAGATCTCAACATCGACTAACTGCTAAGAAGAAGCCACCTCCTGGACGATAGAAGCAAGTTCCTGAGGCAAGTCTGCTACGATTTTGTTGAACTCTTCGGCGAAATCACGGCGCACCAGCTTTGCGAAATGCAACACCATTTCCAAAGTTTCTAGAAAAAAAAAAAAAAAAAAAGTCAATTGTAAACTGCTTACCCTAGACTCGATGCAAAGTTCTTCCTTGATGCCATAAGCTGTTAGGTTAACACTAAGAAGCCTGTAAGCATGATACCTATTTTTAGTTTGAGTTAGTTGTTCATGGATCGTCACGGCAGCAAGTGGTGCAATAAAACACTAGCACAAAAAAAAAAATGAAACACTTACCTGCGTCTCCCTGTTGCGAATGCAAAACCATGAAGGCAGTTTTCAGCACTGGGGCAAGATGCTTCTTCAGCATGGGGTGGCCCAACTGGTACAAGTGCAACATGCATTTGTACACAGATTTATTCTCGTCGAAGTCTTGCCTCAAAGGCAAGTAATTGACGAATACCGGGAACACCTGCCGACAAACAAATCGTCTTGTTTCTGTAAACGTATTACTTCAAGACTTGCAGAATTATCAATAATCATCCTCATGTTTCCACAGCATAAATCTTAAAACTCTGCATATTACAAAAGAAAATTATAGTTATATATTTTTTTTAATCAATTTAAAAGAATCCCACTGAATAAAAAATATATACTTGTTTATATTTATTAAAGTACGGTATTTATTTTGATATAAAATGTGCTGTGAATAAATGTGGTAATTGTGTAAGGTTACAAATACAAATGGAACTGTTTTTCTTTACCATTGGAAAGTAATTTCTTTTATGAGCACACACTTCTCAGTATAATGACAAATACGTAAGAAATTTTCTAGTTTATCTTTTGCAAGTATTTGGTATATGCCGACCGAAATCAATAACTGCGACTTTCCCAAAATTTAAGATTTTCTCCTGCGTTGCCTTAAAAAGTGCAAATAAGGTGTTTTACTGTGCTACTATTTTTGTAGCAAAAACTCCTCTTTTTTTTTTTTACACTTTCCCACATTTTGCAATGCCTTTCCCTGACCACTCTTGAGAAGTGTAAAAAAAAAAAAAAAAAAAAAAAATAATAATGGTGTTCTACTGCAATTGAAATACAGTATAACATGATAGATTTCTCCAGACATAGCTTTTACTTTCACAAGCTTATTAACGTAAATGAAAGAAGACAACTGCAGCAACATACATACGGGTGAAAATTATGAAGGGAAAAAAAACCCTCATTTCACTATGGAAAAACATACGTTTCTCGATTGTCGACTTAACAAGAACCTCATTGTAACGAAGCACAAATTGCCGGTTTTGTTTACAGTACGGTTGTGCAAATGCAATTTCTTTTCTCACAAAACAAAAACAACAGATATGTTATAAACTTTCGTGAAGAAAAAAAAAAAAAAAGAGAAGAGTTATTATATTTCAGCCTTAACGAAAGATTAACAAATTTTGGAACATTCTAGCAAGTTATTTATTATAACAAATTTGTTGCAAAATCAAACCAAAAAAAAAAATGTAGGATATGGAATATTTACCACAAAGATCCTTGCCTACATTAAATTTTTGTTGTATGTAGTTATTTCAACTATAAAACGATGAAAACTAACCAAATGATTTACAGGTAAAAAAAATTTTCTTTGCTGGATCACTAAATGAACATTCATTTTAACACTTGAAAATTAATTGAAATCAAGAATTTTCATTTTGTTACAACTTTCTGTATCCAAATTTCTTACCAAAACGAAAATGAAAATTGTTATTTTCAGTTTTAGTTTCGGTGTACCGAATATTTGTACAACCCTAGTTAACACATACAGTCCGTACCTGCTCCATTGGGATTCCATTGACGTTGGAAATGACCATCCTGGACAGAGCTCCACAAATGTTGTCGAGCGCACCGGGGTGGGTCTCCGAGGCAGCAGCCCCAGAAAGCGCTTGCAAAATTTCCGGGAAATTACTGACAAAATAACTCAGGAAAACAATCGGTAAGAACTGTTCGGAATAAGCGACTCTCTCCTTAAACTACAATTTTTTTTTGAAAATTGTGCAACGTGTAGCCATTTTCAAATTGTGCAGTCACCCATTCTGCCATGTGTCCTCCTCAGTGGCCACCGGACACGTCGCCACACACCTTGAAAGGCCTGTTCAAAAAGGACCACATTCCAGACCTCATTAAGGAGTCCGGCTGCCAGGAGTTGTTTTCCGCATTCGAGACGGAGAAGCGCAGGAGCGATAAGGGCAACACTGCCACGTGCATCTAGTGCGCCATCACCTCTACGCGCGCAAGGATCTGTACTGGCGTGCAGTGTTTCCATCGTCCTACTATAACGATGGGACCTTACGATCTTGTTGGTGGAAGTCTGTACCAAGGTTTAATGCATGCCCCTCGAGTACTTTTGTATGTATTTGATCCAAACATTTAGAAATGTAGCACTTTGAAAAGGCAGTGTTTAGCCATGTTCGAGTGCTCCGATATGGTTTTTCTAATGTGCGTGATGTCTTGAAAGTAATTGACAGGCATAGTCTGAAATGTATGTTCTTTTGTAGACAAACAGTGACATTGCGGATTTTCAGGTGTTATATTTACTGTTAATCACAGATATGATTAAGGAATACTTGCTGATGATGTCAATTAATTTAATATAATTTCCAAATTCAGTTTTATAAGATACGTTAAACCAAGTACAGTAAAATCTTTGGTTATTTTAACAGATTCACATAGAGATCACGTGTAAGTATATTTCATTTGTTTCTAGACAATACTCAGTATTATAATTTTGTTTGTTATTTCTCAATTATTTCCTAGAGTGTAGAAAGTATTCGATGTTATTGAACAAATGCACAAAAAAACATATACTAGTTGTCCCTCGTCTCGCCATCGCTGATTGGCAGAGAGATGTGGTCAGACAGCCAATCAGAAACAAGGCAGAAGTAAAATCGAACATAATTTTTCTAGCAGAAAATAATACCACCATGGCCAAGGATGGTCACGAGTATAATGTAAAGTTTTAAATTATTTAATTAGTAATTGTAATAGCTCAAATACGTTTAAATGTGAAATTATTGATAAAGAAGATTGATTTATAATCATTTAATAAGTTTGAGAAGAAACGAGAAAGTAATTTGTCAAATTGTTTGTAAAGAAGAATGAGAAAATACAAAAATTGAGAAGCTGAGAATTTTTAACTACTAAAAAAGCATATTTGGGGCACGTTTAATAGTTTCGCCAAAACGCCCGGATTTCAAACACTCTACAACGTAGTACAACCACCAGGCAGGTGGACCCCTTACACCACTTTCCCCTTCTCCACCTACAAAGAACATACAGATATGCAGAGCCTCCAATTATTGGTGCCCTCGCACCATTAATCAACTTCTTGACAGAGGAAGTAAGATAAAGAGTCTTACTCCATACTGCAGAAAAAAATCTCACCTAGTCTACAAGATAAAGGATTAACACTTTTTTTTTTTTTTAATTTTAAAACTCCCCAACATTTCTTTGACGTTATCGCTCTGACCGAAGCTCAACCAGATGGACCGAATTTGTCGTAGGAACACGGCCAAGCCAAATACATGACAATATAGTGGACAGTTGTAGCTGCTATAAGTCATTCACTGTAAAGCGAGCACTTAATGAGTTCTCTCATTTAGAATAATAGTCAATAAATATATTTGATTGTAGCCTTACATATTAACTTTAGAGTCCGGTGAAATATATACACTGTGTTTATTACTTACATGGCAATATTATTTTTAAAAAGTGGTGGAAGAATAAAAAAAATGGCTGATAAGAAAAAAAAAATAACTATGCCTCAAAAGTGCTCATTTATCGTGAACACCCTTAAGTAAGAGAAATGCAACCAAATATATTACAGAACAGTAGAACCTGACTGTTGCACCCCCTCTTATTAAGACCATCTCTCTCCCACTTTTTAGGAACAGCAAAAAATTTCTCTAAAAAAAAAAGTTAGTAATTTGAGTAAAATCAGCCAAAAAGTAAGTCGCTACGCATTGTCAAACACCGTACTCCAAGTAGTTCATATATAAAAATGGACACCACCCCCATTTTAAAGTATAGGTGTTGGGGTGGTCAAAATATATATGTCTAATTTTTTCCAACTCTCTTTTACGACCATCCCTCACTAACAACCCTCTTTATGGAAAGCATGAGAAGTCTTAAGTACGTAGTACAGTAGAACCCTGCTGTTAAGGCCCCTCAAGATTTCCAGGAATAGAGTTGTTAATGAAGAATGGTCATAATAGAGGATTGGAAAAATTTGACATATTTTTATCCACCCCAACTTCTATACATCAAAATGAGGTTGGTATCTATTTTTAAATATGCACTGCTTGGATTAGTGTTAAACGCAATGTTTTGCGACTTATTTTTCAGCAAATTTCCCTTAAATTTCCAACTGTTTTTACAGAATTTTTTACGGTTCTTCAACATTTTTTTTATGCATACCAATGCATTTCTCTCCGCAAGACAAATACTGTATCTCTCTTTTAATATTGTGTAACGGGCATGATTACTGTATCCGCCACAAGGAAATTATAATTTCCCCATAACAATCCTACAGTGTTTATAAAAGCCTAATGAGTAGTAATTTCCGATCACTGCCTGGAATTCACTAAAACTGAATATAAAATCTTAATAAAAAGGGGTTGCAACATCGAGGTTCTACTGTACACACATTTTTTATAACAGCCAAGTACAGATGCATAATGCCACGTTCCTCGAAATTTAACTCCTGTTTAGCAAATTGCCTAAAACATTTCCCTGATTTCACTGGCCATTATAAAATTCCCCGACATTTCCCAGCGTTCCAGGCTTTTTTAGATGAGTGGCGACCGTGACGATAGGACCACCTTTACAAAGGAAGCCTGAGCACCACGCCGGTCATACTACTCTTATTGAAACTACTCGGGCATGAAACTAGGTTTTATTAAAATTCTTACTAGCAAAAATTTTTTAGTTTTATTTTCGAACACCGAAGATTTTTTTGAGATAAAAGTTTTTGCTCACGCACAGAATTAGCAAGGGATGGTCAATCAAACAATGTTTGGGCTTGATAGACTGTAACAAATCAAGAACCGCTCACACTTAAAACCCACAAAACAAGGCTAATCTCTGCGCCATCTTGAGCGTAAACTGACTGAAACCATGGCGACTTCCCACAAGGGCACTTCGGTGGGGCTATCAACAGCAGCAGCGGCAGGTCAAAAGGCAGGAAATTCAAACATTCGGATGTTACAACTCATACTATTGACACGCCAAGACTTACTACTTATTAAAGTTGTGTGAATACAACTTTTTTTCTCACGAAAGGAAAACTAAAAATGTGTAATGAACTTTCGCGAAACTGAAACGAAAATACAAAATAATTTCATAAGAACTCAGTCTTATTAACAGTTTAATGAATTTCATAACATTCTAGCAAGATATTCATTATAAAAATTTTGTTGCAAAACTAACCAAAAAAAATTTAGCGTATGGAGCATTTATCAAAGGGTTACATACATTTAAATTTTCCTTTTTATGTAGTTATTTTAATGAAAAAAACAAACAAAAATTTCTTTTGCTGGTGCACTAAATGAAGATTCATTAAACACCCGAAAACAGTAAAAACTTCTTTACAGTCACATCACACATGTGCATGTGCAGATAGACAAGGTGCACAATTATTCAACGTATCACGCAGGAAAACTTCTTAACAGGATTTCACTGAAATCAAGGATTTTTAGTTTGTTACAACTTTCAGCAACCAAACTTCTAACCAAAACAAAAAGAAAACTGCCTTTTGGTTTTGGTATACAGAATATTTGCACAATCCTACTGTTTATTCATGCGCAGCAGTTCCACAACAACCAACAAAGCTAAACAAACACAATGATAGAAAAGCAGGTACGACAGGTAGGGCTTAACAATTTTGTTGACAGCAACACCGTTAGAAATGGAGCAGTTTGCTTACGTAAGCAGTAACAGGGGGAAGAATCCGCCATGGCCTGTGGTAAGGAACACTCCCAGCATTTGCCTGGAGTGATTTTGTGAAACCACGAGGCAACCGACATCAGGATGGCCCGACCAGGATCCAAGCCCAGGCCCTCCCGAATGCAAGTCCAAATAAGTTAACACTGCGCCACCTTGCTCGGTAACGACAGAAAGGATACGAATGAAGAGCTTCCTGCCCGTAGAACACCAACTCGCCAATACCGAATATCGCGTTGTTCCGAACTTCGTCGCTCTCATCCTTCATCATCTGAAGGAACAGCGGCAGCAGCTGCGGCACAAATTGGCTCACCCTCGGTCCCAGTGCCTGCAAGGACTCCGCCAAGGTGCCCGCGCTGAACGAGCGCTGGGCGACCGTGCACACTTTTTTCTGTAGCGTAACGCCATGCAAGCACACAAAACATTTATTAGAGTCTGTAATGTGAAGAAGCGTCCGTGAAGTATTACGAACGTGGCACGAGAGACAAGGTTTTACGATTCAACTCGAATTTCATTCTAGAATTTTAAGATTTCCGTTTTATTTTTTTGCCCAAACAGATGATTATGTACACGGGAAGAAGCACCCACAAAAGACTAAGTATGAGGTGGGAGGAACAGATAACGGCAGGAGTACAGGGGAGGGGAGAAGATTGGAGCAAAAACCAGGTGGAAGAGTGGTGGAAAGATAGGAGGAGATAAAACATTTCACTATGCTAACTTGACCAAATGCTGGAAACCGCAATGATGATGATGGATGATGATGCATTGCTGGATGGATTAGTTGATTAATGGATTGGCCAAGTTGTTTTGTGTTCGTGCAATTTTAATTTGGTATCGAGAAAAGTACCGGTATTGAGTATCGTGAGGATGTTTTGATATCGATACGGGTATCGAGTTTCGAGAAAATGTGGTGTCGACCCATCCCTAACCTGTACATTCAATGTATCGACATTAAATGCTCAAAATAGTCTAAATAAAGACACCATCCTAAGAGAGTAGTTACAGCTACACACACATGAGAAATTAATATAAGCTGAATACATACAATGTTAACAATACAGGTTTTGCAACGACTGACACGAGTAGCTGTGTCAGTAAAGCTAAACCCTCCAATGAAGTGATAGTCGTTACGATTCGTTTGGAAAACCAAATCAATAAACAGTAACACAAAATATTTAAATTCAGCCTATTTTGCAATAACACCAGATCATGTCAGTTAGCTGTTAGCCAAACGTGAATTGGATGGACCACCAAACATCCATTAAATGTCTTTCTAAAGATGGCTGTTTGTGTTACATAAAGTCATCTTTTGGCAATTTAGAAAGTAATTATTTCTACTGGAGCTCTTCCTAAGATGTCTAACTGCCTGTAATTTACTGTTAAATGTCTGTAATCAGAGAAACTAAGTTAAGTACTAGGAGATAAAATAACCGTTTAATTTTTTATGCAGTACTGTATATCA